>JAIUZE010005171.1:0-108138 GCA_022085475.1 Heliosperma pusillum
TGACTTGTAAATTGTCATTAATATGTAAACCAATTTGTATATTTTGAATTGGTCGCGGTTCTAAATGTTTTAAACCAAATGCAAAAAATGGTATACCTCTAAGATATTATACAAAATACATGTAAATTGCAAGATTAGGTTGCCTCATGTAATCTTAAAAATGAACCTTCCCTTTTTTTTTTGTCTTTATGTCTTAATTATAATCCAACTTGTCAATAAGAACACTCTCCACGAATGTAATTCATGGAGTAATCGACAATCGTCACTTATATTATATAAAGTGCCTTTTCATGTGGGGGTTACTTGGAAATAGCCTTACATAGATAAGTTGTTGAAGAAGCATACCTTTACATATCGTGACACCCTATAAATAGACTACAAAATATTACCAAAATTATTTCTTTTCATTTCATCTCAAACTCTTGTTTTCTTCATTCCAATTTATCTCAATTTCATACCATAAATCTCTCCTTACTCCTTAAATAATTCTCCTATTTTTTCCGTATTGAAATATCGCGATACAACTATTTTAAATCTTATTAATAAGATCATATTATCTCGATTAAAGTCAAATCTTATACATAAATATTTTAAATGGACTTCTCATATTCATTTGACGGAGTTTTTGATTTGGATGACGCTCTTTCTATGCCTACGTTATCAAGCCCTAGTAATGTTGTCTTACATTTGACTAATGTTGAGGCACAAACAATGGCGTTCCCGGAAGTTGTTACCCCTAAGGACGTCGTATGCTCGGTGTGCACCGAGTGCTTCGAGGCGCCACATAATATCGGTCGACAAATCCGTTGTGGACACGTGTACCATGATAAATGTATTGTCACGTGGTTATCAATTTGTAATACATGCCCCCTTTGTCGTGTTGTGGTCGTTGACCAAAAGATGGATTGAGTATAAGTGAAAAAGTATGAGCAATTTTGGGTTGATAGATCAAATAATGTTTATGTCATTTGGGTAAAGTTTTAGAGGAATTAATATCGAGGAAAGAACAACTCATATGTTCATAATAATATTCTAGCATTCTTTTTTTAGGTATTAGGTGCAAGTTTGGTGTTCAAAATGATTGTTATTTGCATTATCGAAATATAAAGCAGATTACGATGATAGATTTTGGAATAGTAGATTGATTAGTTTGATGTGCATTTGTGCTTGCCCGATTTATGAGTGTTTGTAAAGTGGTTCTTTTACTTTGTAGAGATAAATACTTGTATTTGTAAGCATAATAATACAAAAATTATGTGATAATATGTTTATACATACATATATTTAACATTTGTTATGGTGAAGGCAAGCCCGTCTTTGAGGGTGTGCGGCCCGTGCGGCCACACATAGCACCTAAAATTTAATTTTAGCCCAAAATCGATAGTGGAGCGCCTTACAAAACTATTACTCACTTTTTCCCAATCACTTGTTTGGCTTTGATTAAAATACTCCTCACAAAGAATTTAAGCTTGCATGACTTCAATGTAGTGCAGCGGTTGGCTGGTTCCCATACTTAGGGATGACAGTGGGTCTAGGACCAGACCCATATCCGCCGGGTCGGACACTAATGGGACGGGTTTGGTTCTCATTTTCTCAGACCAATGGGTATGGGTCCTCAAAAAATTAATTCGGGTCGGGTATGGGTTTGAGTTACAAAACCCGAACCCAACCCATAGAGCCTTTTAAAAAAAAAAGTTAAATCAGAAAAGATATGAAACTAATAATACTCTGTTTGCACTCCATAAAAACCCAACCGTTTGAAAACCATGTCTCCATCTACTTCCAAGTTCCACCACCATAAACGCTCCACTCCTCTTCCTCGTCTAACATACCAGTGATGTAAGGGTCGTCGATCTCGAATCCAAAATCGAGCCATCTCCCATGTCTAACCTATTTTGGTCCCATATTGTGCATGTATTTTATAAATTAACACTTGAAAATTTTGGAGTATTTATTCCAAATCTACAAGAAAGTAACTGATATTTGTGAAAATAGACTTCAATAACGGTTTAGTCGGCCCTTTTCTAACAACATGCCATTTTCATCCCTACAAAATATTGCCGGTGGTGTTTTCGATGTACTATCGATGGTGGTGGATGGTTTCATGGGCCAGTTAGTGGGTGGTTTTGAAGATAGTATAAGAAGTAATTATATTGCCTGATTTGTGAAATGATACAAACCATCCTATATATACAAATTACCTACTAGGTTAGCTAAGAGACCTTCCTGATATGAAGGAGCTGCTAACTACAAATTAGTAACTAAAAGCTAAAGAATAGCTAACAAATATACAACCATATTTGACTAAGTATGAACATAATAGTAAACGAATGTAGACATATTCTAATACCCTCCTGTAGTCGAAGGGGGAGGAGGACGGATGCTGAGACTAGATCGGAAGTCATCAAATAAGAACTTGGGGAGGCCTTTGGTGAATGTATCCGCAAACTGATAGCGGGACGGTACATGAAGTACTTTAACCTGGCCCAGAACAACCTTTTCCCGGACAAAATGAATATCAATCTCAATGTATTTCGTGCGTTGATGATTGACCGGGTTTCCTGATAAATATATAGCCGAGACATTATCGCAATAGACAATAGTGGACTGTTGTATTGGACATTGAAGCTCAAGGAGTAGGTTACGTAGCCAACAGGACTCGGCTATCACATTAGCGACACCACGATATTCGGCTTCAGCACTAGAGCGTGAGACTGTTGCTTGTCGTTTCGAAGACCAAGAAATTAAATTATTACCCAGATAAACACAATACCCGGATGTCGAGCGACAGGAATCCGGACAGCCACTCCAATCGGCATCAGTATATGCAATAAGAGACGAAGTGGAAGATACGGAAAGATGTAGACCATAATGAGACGTACCTCGAAGATAGCGAATAATTCGTTTAAGAACACCAAGGTAAGATTCTTGAGGGTCGTGCATATGTAGGCAGACTTGTTACACAGCGTAGGAAATGTCGGGTCGGGTAAAGGTCAAGTATTGGAGAGCACCTTCCAAGCTACGAAATAGGGTCGGGTCCGTGACGGATGGGCCAGCATCAGCGCCTAACTTGGACATTGTGTCAAGTGGTGTTTGGGCGGGTTGCAAGTAGACATGTTTTCCCGACGAATAATATCCTCCGCGTACCAAGGTTGATGGAGAAAAAGCCCCTGATCATAACATTGGGGAGCCACACCGAGAAAGAAATTAAGAGGGCCAAGATCGGTCATTGCAAATTCAGCGCGAAACAGGGCCATTATCGTGTCTCGGAGAGCCACAGTAGTTGTACTTAAGATAATATCGTCAACGTATAGAAGCAAATAGGCCACATTAGTACCGTTGCAAAATATGAATAAGGAGTTATCGGTTTTGCTATTACGAAAACCAATGGAGGAGGCATAAGTAGCAAACCGGTGGTACCATGCGCGTGGTGCTTGTTTGAGGCCGTAAAGAGACCTCTTGAGAAGACAAACATGATCGGGTCGATGGCGATCGTTGAATCCGGGAGGTTGGTCATATATACCATTTCAGCAAGGTGTCCATGTAAAAATGCATTTTTGACATCGAGTTGATGAATGGGCCTTTTTTTGGACACGACAAGACTAAGGACGGAACGGATAGTAGCGGGCTTGACCACGGGACTAAAAGTTTCGTCACAATCGACTCCCACCTGTTGAGACCTGCCATTGATAACAAGCCGAGCTTTGTATCGCTCCAAATCGCCATTAGCTTTAAATTTATGTTTAAACAACCAAAGACACCTTGTTATGTTGACATTAAGAGGTCGAGGCACAAGAATTCATGTCTTGTTCTTAATGAGTGCATCAAATTCATCGGTCATAGCGTGATTCCAATAGGGTCATTAAGAGCAAGGATAGGACTCTTAGGGACGGGTGATAAGGTGGTTGTCGAACATAGATTAAAGTGGTTTTTGGGTTTAAAAATTCCATGTTGGGCTCGGGTGGTCATCTGTGGTGAGAGAGAAGAGGTAGTCGAAGGTGGCGTAGGGGAGGCAGTCGGGGAGGGAGCTGAAACAGGCGAGGCAATGTTCTTTCCAGCCGAGGCAGGGCTGCTGCCAACAGGGGGCAGGGGGAGTCATAAAGCTGTCGTGGGGTGAGGTGTGGGGTGGGGTGTGGGGTGGGCTATTTGGGGCAGTGGGACCGGGTGAGTTTTGTTGCGGAGGGTTGGCAATTTGGTAAAGCATGTCAGGTGACGGGTCCTTCACAAGAAAGTGATATGAGGAGATGGGCAATTTGTCTTTTGTAGCAAAAGGAAATACCGACTCATCAAATGTCTCATGTCGAACGAGAATGACCTTATTAGTAGCCAAGTCTAAGCATTTTTAACCACGGTGATTTGCCGGATAGCCGAGAAACACGCACGGGGTAGCTCGTGGGTCAAGCTTGTGGATGGTTGTGGGTGGTTTGTGAGGGTAGCAAAGGCATCCAAACGTCCTAAGGTGGGTATAAGAGGGGACGCGATGGTATAGACTCGATGTAGGGGAGTTGTAATGATTGGCTTTGCTAGGTAAGATATTGTGGATGTAAGTGGCCATAGTTAAGGCATGGTGCCACATTGAGGGGGGCATATGGGCGTGAATAAGGAGGGTTCGCATAGTGTTATTTATAGTTCGGATTTTGCTCCCCGCCTTCCTATTTTGAGGTGAGGTGTGTGGGCAAGAGAACCGAAACAACATTCCTTTAGACTAAAAAAACTTATGGAGAGGGGAGTTATCAAATTCACGGCCATTGTCACATTGAAGGGTTTTAATAGGGATATTGAATTGGGTTTTAACCATGTTATAAAAGGTGGTGAAAACATGACATACATTGGATTTATTTGTGAGAGGAAATGTCCACAAAAAATTAGTGTAGTCATCGATAAATAAAATGTAAAGTTATCCGTATGCAAAATATCAAAAGGAGCAAATGTTTGAGATAAAGACGTAGAAAAAGGTAATTTAATGTGCTTCCCTAATTGACAAGAGTTGCAAATAGATAAATTATTCATAGGACGACATGGTAAAGTTTTGTGAGTACATAAAGAATTAAAAATGTCGAGCCCTGGATGACCAAGGCGTCCGTGCGAAGTAGTAGGCGAAACAGCGGTGTAGGCTTGTGGGTAGGAGGCATGGTTCGAGACACGGTTTGATTCGTGAAGAGGGTAGAGGTCCCCCGTGCTATTGCTTCTCATAATCGGCATCCCCGCCTTGAGATCCTTCACAGTGAAACTAAATGGGTCAAACTCGACGGAAACATGATTGTCGATAGTAAGTTTTCTAACAAAGACCAAGTTTTTAATCAAATTGGGAACATGAAGGATGTTCTTGAGGTTGAGGGGCGTGTGTGGGGAAGCAAGAGTCATAGCACCATAACCGATAATTGGAATCATGTCACCATTACCGACTAATATATGACAATTTTTACTCAAAGAAGAATTAGAAGAAAGGTTACCATTATTGGATGTCATGTGTGACGACGCACCTGTGTTCATATAATAGTTGTCATCCGACTGCTGAAGAGAGAGCGATTGCATCATCGCAGCGATTTCCGTTGGATTGAAAGCTCCTGGAGAAGTACCATTTCTCAGCTGAGCAATAAAAGCCTGTCCTTGCTGGTTTTGTCGAGGCCCAAGGATCCCCTGATGAGTCCCCGGCAGTGGGATAAGGGCACGAGGGGACGGTCCCACCTTGCTGTGGTGTCGATGGCCAGGAATTGAAGGGTACCCAGGTCCACGTACCTTGTTGCTGCTGCTGGCCGTTCTGATGGTTGCCATTGCGGCCATTGTTGTTGTAGTTACCACCATTGTTGTGATTCCCACCTTTCTGACCGCGATTGTGGCGCCCTCCTTTGCCTCGGTTGTTATTCGAGTTCAAATTCCCACCACCCTTAGAGTTGGTAGGGTTGGATGGAGAATTAGAACCCGCCTCTTTGGAGGATTGAGACACCAGTAGCACGGTATCCGCGGAAGCAGGAGCAGCATGGATCTGTTGATTGCTCTCCTCGAGAGCAAGCATCGACCTAGCTTTGTAGAAAGGGGGCAAGGGATCAGCCTGTTGAATAATTGTGGCGATGCCCTTGAACCCTTCGGAGACATGAGTAACCAATCGAAGGACAAGACGAGTTTCTGAGACGGGGGAACCAACATTAGCGAGTTACTCGGCAATCATTTTTAGAGCTTGGCTATATGACAACACATTCGGGTAATTATCCATGTGGGTATTGGTAAATTGTTGTTCCAACATGACTGCCCGAGTGTGTTTGTTATCATTGAAGATGTCCTTGAGACGATCCCACGCGGCCTGAGCAGTAGAACCGGGTTCGAGTATCGTGTGAAGGAGATCCACCGAGATAGTGCTATATATCCATTGTTTAACAATGGCATCAAGACGGGTCCAGGTGGAATATTTAGTGATCACCGTGGCCTTGGGAGGGACAAGATGATCGAGCACGTCAAATGCACTGGCCGTGTTGAGGAACAACTCGGCTCAAGACGCGTAATGGACGTTTTCCGTCTCAAGAATGATTTGCACATAATTCTTGATGTTGGAGACTGAATAAGCGGGATGAAAAGAAGGTTTGGAAGAGGTGGGTTCGTCGTTCACCATGATTGTGAGGTTGAGGAAGATTAAGTCGAGAGGACGAGCGGAAGAGAAGATGATCGAAATAAGGGTGATACCATATAAGAAGTAATTATATTGCCTGATTTGTGAAATGATACAAACCATCCTATATATACAAATTACCTGCTAGGTTAGCTAAGAGACCTTCATAACATGAAGGAGCTGCTAACTACAAATTAGTAACTAAAGGCTAAAGAATAGCTAACAAATATACAACCATATTTGACTAAGTATGAACAGAATAGTAAACGAATGTAGACATATTCTAATAGATAGGTACCGAGTACAAGGAAGTCGTCATGGTTGGTTTACTGAGGAAGTTTGCATTAGATTAGCTTAGTAAATTTTTTAAAAGATTGGACTCGTGGGTCGACCTGGACCCGTTCGGTTCGGGTATGGGTCTACTAATTTTGGACCCTTATACGGGTATGGGTCCGAGGTTGGCATTGTGGAGTCCGAGTCCGGGTCTGGGTGGACCCGAACCAGACCCGACCCGTTGCCATCCCTACCCTTACGCACCAAAGAATTGGCTTATCAAAACTACGCATGTTCGAATCTCGTCGCTGACATTTTAATTTTTATCGCATTTTAAGAAATAAAATCACTAAATTGATTTAGTACGGAGTACAAACTAATAACATGCTTGCGAATGAGAAATAAAAAATTATACTTTGTATTAGACTTTCAAACTACTTTGAGGAATAAATAAATTTAGTTAGCTTCGTACGGTTTACACTAATAAAATTCTAAAACGGATCAAAACACAATTCTATTAGTTAGTAAAAGTGTTTGTAAACGACCTCATTTTACAACAACAAAAAAAACTTGTATAAAACCGTCTTATACAAGTGTTTGTGAAAATATATACCGCTCACTTTAATTTTTCGTACAGGAGTCTGATATCTTAGAGACGGGCCTGGGCAATGGGTTAATGAGATCTATTTTGCTATTAATAATAAATTCTAAAGAGACTCCTCTTATGACTCTTCTTTAGCCAAACTTCTCCCTTCTCCAACCATTGACCTTTGTTGGCTTTGGGACATTACCACCCAATCCCGCATTAAGTTCTTTCTTTGGCTCTCTAGATGCGACAAACTCCTACATAACCTCACCCTTCATAAGCGATTGATCATCTTCTCCCGTCATTGTATCTCTTACAGTTCTTCTTTTGAGAAATCAACCATTTATATCCTCTGTAATTGCTCGCATATCACCCTTCGCGTCTGAGCTATGTTCAGTGTGTTGGAGTAAGTGTTCTCAATAATAGTGTGATCACTTAATTAAAGCTCAATAACAAGAATACAAAGGGATGATTAACATTATAGTCAACTGGTCCACATTAATCGGTAACAATTGGCTTACTAGAGTTTGACGTTACTGTCGTATGACGGTTGTGATCAGTTTATCCCTTGAGGTCACACCGAAAGGACGATTCCCTAATCAAGAATATTAATTAATTTTATAACGATAGAGATTGATACCCTTAAATACAACAAGTTTATAAAATTAGTGAGAATTATATCTTATTGTAATATGATTAAATAGATTCAATTTGGTAATTTAATTGTTCTATTACTAAGACTGCTTAATGTTTATAAAACATTTGAGATAAGCATGATTGGTTGATTATGATTACAATTAGTTGTAGATCATATAAACCAAATATGAGATGACCCATTTTATATATATGTGATTATAAATTATTACTTCAAATGTTAAGTTTAATTTATTTGTTATGAGATTGCATTTAAATAAGTTATATACATATTTATAAGATAAACAACATGTCATATGTCACATGTCACATATGTGACAAATGACAAAATCACAATTTATAAAATGGACTACTTTTTAAGTAGTAGTGCCGGTTTTGAGGGCCTTTAAGGAGGTGGCGGTTAGGCTTTATTAGTTGGTCTAATTGAGAATTAGACAACATAATTGTCACCCTAAACCTAGTGCCTACCCTAGCTTATTGTTAAGAGAAAAAGCAAAAGCATCACCCTCTCCCATTCAAGGTGGCCGGTTGGCTTGTGCATAAGAGGAGATGTTTTTCTCTTTATTTGGGACTTCATCTCATAGTTCTAATATACAACTTCTTACTAGTATTCAAAATATAAGAAAATTAAGAACTTTCATAGAACTATTGTTCAAGCATCTACTCTACATTATTACTAGAATAGTAATTTTGAAGTGTTGTGTGCTAGATTAAGGTATACTCATATATTGTTTTAGTAAACAAGTATTTGAGTGATTAAGGGTAAGTCTAGGTGAAACTTAGAGCAGTGTTCCTACACTTGGAGCTTAAGAAAGTTCATCCCTACTCATTTAGCTCAAGAATAAGAATATGAAGGAGTCCTATTCTTGTTCCCATTTTGTTCATACTCAAAGTGAGGAACAAATTTTCTACTCAAACCTTGTTTTGATTTGTTTGCATGCACTAGATCTAGGAAACTAATTAAATGATTAATTGGTTAATCATGATATAGTGTCATTTCACCCCACATTTTCACCCCTTTTCATCTCGTTTTGTTTGCCTTTAACGCTCCCTAGGAGCGTTTCTACGTGTTTTACCTTCTTCTAGCATATTTCTTGCTTTTATCGTGCTTTTGTAGGTAAACCGTCAATTGGGCGATTTCTACCTACTTTTGATCAACAAAGAAGAAGGTGAATCATTCGGAGGACCCACGACATACCTTGGGGGCCCCACATACCCTTGGGGGCCCTACTCGACGCGCCAAAGCCCTCCCGAGTCAAGGCAAGCGAAACCGAGAAGGAAACAACAAAGTCAAGCGAAGGAAGGAGGATGAGCATCTCACGGTCGTGAAATGCATCTCACGGTCTTGAGATGCTTTGCCAAAAAGGAATAAAATCGTGGGTTTGATCTCACGATCGTGAAACCCATTTCACGGTCGTGAAACCTATGTCACGGTCGTGAAATGAACTTCACGGCCGTGACTTATCAGTGAAACGTGACCTTGCTCTGCCAATTCCTTCACGACCGTGAAATGGAGTTTCACGGTCGTGAGACGTCTTTCACGACCGTGAAACCCATTTCACGGTCGTGACTTTGTCAGTCCATGAAGCTTCTCGAGGCCCATCTTTCCTTCATTTTGTAAACCTATATATAGACCCTCTTATGTAATTAAAGGGCACGAAACCCTAGATCTGAAACTTTCATATAATTAGTATTTAATCTTGTATTAATCTTTCTTAATTAAGCTAATTAGTCGGTTAATTAGTGATTTCGACTTGGTTTAGTGTATGAACTTGGGTTATATCCAAAGATTTGTGACGAAATCTTGGTATTTTTATCAAAGTTCTAATCTTTCTCCAAGTTGGTATAATTTCTCTACTTAATCTTGCCTTTAATTAAGTTTTCATTTCAATTATCGTTATCTACTTATTGTTAATTAGAAATGTTTAATGTTGTTGTTGATTTCCTTATGCAATCTTTAGTGAATGTTAATTTCCCTTTGGATATGAGTGAGTAGTGTTTTATCTAGGATTAGTGGGGGATAATGGGTTTTAATGAGGGTTAATCTTTGTTAGTCGGATTTAAATTGTTGATTAATTGTCTTTCTTCCAACTTTTGCATACTATATGTTTGATGAAATGCTTGTTTGACAATCTTGCATGATTCATGTTTATCGTACATTTCCGTAAGATCGATAGCCTCGGAATATGTTAGGATTTGCATATAGTTGGTGTATCGACCGTGTGTACGCGAGAGCTAGCTTGGTTCGGTATATGGGAGGGATTGTAAGTTCGAGAGTCTCAATCCACCGCGCCCAAGTTTGACTACCCATCAACTATGAACCCGACTCACTAGAACCCGAATTACCCGTTTGAACCCATCAATCCTAGACCTTCCTTTTATTGATTCTTACTTGATTATCTTTCTCGTCTTAGACTTCTTTTGTCGTTTTTAATTGTTTTTAATTGTTGTTACCTTAGTTTAGTCAACAAACCCAAAACCCATAATTACTTGTGACTTGCAAGAGACTTTAGTAGACTTTAGATCATTTCTAAGCAACAACCGTCCCTGAGATCGACATCCCTACTTCACAACTATTTTCACTACACCAAATCATAAGCAGTGTCTTATGAGTGGGTATTTGAACCTAACACAATGTACCCTCGTCCTTCTTCTCTCTCCCTATTAAACTTTTCATCCATCAAAATTTCACCTCGCCTAATTTTTCGTGGGCATGCGCCTTTGGCTTAGACGAAGCAACTTATCTTCTCTGGCTTTTGCCGCCAATTGACTCCAAATGGGTCTTCATTGTCTTCTTACTCGCCTCATCTTGGAGCTATGTGTGACACCCCGCGATTATATATGCAATAAATTAAACACATAGATTGCAGCGGAAAGTACGAGGTTTTAAAAACTTTAAAAGCAAACCGCGAATGTCACTAAATCATGAAAGAAAAACTTACTTAATAAATCTTTTATACAAAATGTAACTTAATAAAATATAAGGGATCTCAATCCCTTGCTACAATACAAATACGAAACTATGCCCTATTACAAACTACAACGTGAAGGTAAATCGTTATAAGTGCAACGCTCGATACCTCACTCGTCAAAACCTCTTGCAATACCAACCTGCTACCTTTTCATTCATGAATAATGAATGCCACGGTCAGTGGGGAGTAACTCGGGGTTCTCTCAGCCACATCATATCAAAACACACATAAACGAGAATAATACACGCATATTCCAACATAAGTGCGTCAATTAAATCTCATAGCATATGAACAAATAGAATTTAATACATCATGCGATCAAGGATATAATTAAGACGATGACATAGTAAATATCCCAACATATGAATCAAATGAGAGAATATTAAGCAATATTATTACATATGAGGGTGCATAGAAATATGGCAACGATAGACCTCAAAACTAGACATGCAAGACACACATTGGCAACCGTATAGATACTAGATGACTTGCATCTCACCACTAGCAACCCTATGATCGAAGAGGTTAAAAACAGGGAAAGACAATACCATGGGACAATTAACCAATGTGACTAACCAAACAAATCATCCAAAACAATCTTATGGACATTAGGTGGCTTGCTCTCACCCTTAATGTCGATAGGATCGTAGACTCGAAGAGGAATACGAAACACATCATCCAAACAATCCATACATACTCTCACTGTGAATGAAAGGCACTAGCATTATTACTTTGCAAGTCAAGACGAACAAGTCTACGGATGAACATTTTGCGAGTACGTATGCGATAAACAGTATGCATATACAAGACTCCAATCCTCCCAGTAGGACGACGATCATATAATACGGTCCTTGTCTAAACCTGACCAGACTCTCAGGATGCACGTTTTCCAATTCAACATGCGATAAACATTTCACATCCAAGACTTGATCGACACTACGGAAGTCGAATACCCCAAATTCAGCACAACAACACGAAAGAGGCGGAAAGAGATCAAGCACCCCAATCCGGCTTATCGGCACGGTAATGAGAGGTCTCGTTAAGCAAGTAAGTGTGCTAGATGCAATGACACCACCTCGCATGAATACAACATTGACGTCATATGCACAAGCGCATGAGAATGTACTTATATCATTTTGGCCTTAAGTCCATAAGTATAAGGGTACAAATGGGAAATGAGAGATCAACTCCAATCAAGCAATCATGACTCAATCGACCGCCTAAGGTATAGATGACTAATCATGCACGGGAGAACCATCCAAGAACCATCAACAACATGATAATAAGACACAAAATATATTCTTAGAAGATGTACAAGAGATAAGGCATCATACATGGCATTAAAAACATAACGAAAAACAATTATCTACAACCTTCAGCTACTCGGTCGAGTGGCTCAAGCACTCGGGCGAGTAGGAACTTACTCAATCGAGTAACCTCGAGCATGTTTGGGGGTCTCAGAAACACTCGATTGAGGGCCTATCGGGCGCGGTCGAGTGACCTCTTACTTGGTCGAGTCTAAGTCAAGCAAAGTTAGCAACAAAGGAACACTCGGTCGAGTGACTTTGGCACTCGGTCGAGTGGCCTTACACGAGCGAGTACATAAGGTACTCGGCCGAGTAAACAAGTGCGGGTACAGGTCCAAAGACGCATTTGAGAGCACTCGATCGATTGACCAAGGTACTCGGTCGAGTGGACCTATATTCGATCAAGTAGACTTTCTACTCGGTTGAGTGGGTACACGGACAGCAACCAAAATGCGCAAAGTTATGCGACACACAAACCAAAGACGATTCTAACTCAAATTCGTCTCAAAAAACAAAAACAAACCATCATATGAATCCCACCATCTCCAAGGCAAACATATAGGATAATAGATTTGCATATGAAGATAATTATAAACATACAATCTTGCACAAAATCAAAAGATTACTAACATATTTTCTCCATAAGAGACTTACAACATATGAGTCACATATCATTCACTCAACATATATCTGTAGTTCATTCCTTATACAACAACCTATTCATGGAACAATATCACATAAAGAACCTAGCTGTAACATATGAGTTTACTCTAAGGCACATAATCAAGAAAACAAAGTAACGTCAAGTAACCTGTCTACGTTACCTCTATAAAACTCCAAATAAACAATCCTAAGCTATCCGACGACACTAACGGATTTCTTGTCCCAAATCTTCAAAATCCATCCTTTTAACAACATTTAACCAAATAAGAAGATGATGAGAAAAATCGGAAAAATTGGTTTAAAAAAAGTTCAAAGATCAATACTTTTCTTACCTAGAAATAAATAGGAAGGGGAGAGGATTCTTCAATAACAAACGGATCTAAATTGGTTAAGAATTGAAGGTTTTATGAGAGTATTAATAGGAAGATTTAAGATGAGTTTTAATTGAGGAAATCTCATCTTTTCTACGGAAAAAGATGAAGGAATGATGATGAAAAATGAAGGTGAAACCGTCATAGACGGAGTATTGGGTTGCCTTAAAAGAGGTCCATAAGTTTATTTAGACCCAGTAACAATAGCACTAGGTTTATGACTCGTTCTTACACCGAAATAACCAATAGTACGACTAAAGACTCACTTGTCATAATTACTTTTGCTATCTAAATGGATATTCGGGGTTATTTCAAATCCTTATCCATATGGCTTACTAGGAAAAGAGTACGTTCATATATCCCGGCGGTATCTTTGCTTATCGCAGAATCCCATTTTATTTGTGCAACCTCTCGGCTATCTTACAACGTTGCATGATGGCCGTAATTTCATATTGTATTGAGTGTATTATGATCGAAGGTCTTCATGGATGACCTCAATGTTTATGAAAATGATAATGGTGTTTGTCTTTAAAAAGTTCTGGAGAGGTAATCCTTGTTTTGAACTAGAAGAAGTGTCACTTTATAGTAACTGAAAGGGTAGTACTTGGTCATTTGGTATCTAAAAGATCTGGGTAGATCAAGCTAACGTGGAAGTGGTGGAGCAATTACCTCATCCCGTTAATGTTTAAGGGGTGAGAAGCCTTCTTGGTCATCCAGGGTTTATCGTCGTTTCTTCAAGGAACTCTTTAAAATTGTTAGACCACTTACATAGATCTTCTAAAGGACGCCTCATTTGTCTTTATTGATGAGTGTGTTAAGTCTTTTCACGGGAGTAAGTAGAGACTCTTATCTCAGTGCTAGTTATCTAGTCTTGTGATTCTAACCTCTTGTTACAAATAATGTGTGATGCTAGTGAATTTACTATTTGGGCTGTTTTGGGAAAAGAAGGGAGATGGTTCTTCATGCTATCTATTATGCCAGTAAGACACTTGATGAAGTGTAGTAAGACACTTGATGAAGTGAAAGTCAACTTTTTTACTACAGAGAAGGATTTCCTTGCAATAGTATATGCCTAGGATATGTTTAAGACTTATTAGGTCAGTTTCAAGGTAATAGTCTACATTTATCATGTTGCCTTGAAATATTTGATGGCAAAAGAAGGAGGCAAAATCAATGATTATTTGATGGGTTTTGTTTATAAAAGAGTTCGATTTGGAGATCCGTGATAAGTTTGGGGTTAAGAATGTGAAAGTTTGATTTGGAGATACGTGATAAGTTTGGGGCGAAGAATGTGAAAGTTCGATTTGGAGACTTGTGATAAGTTTGGAGCGAAGAATGTGAAAGTTGACCACCTATCTTGATTAAGATATAAGGGTGTGGACGATTTCCCTATTGATGATTTCTTCCCCGATGACCATTTAATTCCTATCACTACTGACATGCCTTGGTTTTTTTATTATGCAAATTATTTAGTTGGAGGTGTTCTACCTCTAGATCTCCAGTATCAGCAAAAGAAGATGTTTCTACATGATGTGAGACATTGTTTCTCGGATGCTCCATATTCGTTTCGCGAGTGTGCCAATGACATTTATCGACGTTATATTCCTTAGAGTGAGATTCATGTTATACTTACTCATTGTCATAGCTCATCAAACAGAGGTCACCATGGTTCATCTAAAACGAGATAATTGATGATATTGATTCTTGCATCCATATCTTTGAACTTATTTATCCATTAACTTATTTATCCATATTTAGTGTCAAAATAACTCCTCTAGATAATACACACAATGTTACAGTTAATTTGCATGTGTGTAATAAAGCAAGTCACCTAATCAATTGCGGATTTATGGGGGCTAGCACGGGCGTTCGCTCCCCGACCGATGAGTTTTTTTTAAACTAATTAGTTATATTTTTCGTAATTTTTTCGAGTGTACCTTTTGTAATTAGGTGTTCACTCCCCCTAAAAATTTTCGGCCCCCTAAATTAAAATCCCGGCTTTGCCACTCCACCTAATTGTGTATTCCCTTGTTTCCTCCGGTGTATATTCCTATATAATATTACGACTAAATTTTTTTTGTTGCTTTTATTAGTTGTGGGTAAGGATGATTATAAGACGAGATAAATCGCAAACAGCTTGAGTTCCGCTCCGTCAAAGCTCGGCACATGTGAGTTGACTCGAGCTCGGGTTCAGCTCGATAACTTAACGATTCAAAGCGAACTAACTTTGACTTGGCTCGTAAAGCTTGTGACTCGGGATTAGAGGTGGCAAATGGGTCAATCAGGTTGGGTATAGGTCGAGTCGGTTTGGGTCAGGTCATTTCAGGTTTGTCACACATTTCAGATCGGGTTAGTTTGAATTTCTAGTCAATTTAGGATGACTAGTTGTCGGTTCATTTCGGGTTGGGTCACTTTTGGGTATTGTCGTTGTCCTAGCAAATCGGGCTTGGGCCCAGCGGGCGGCACAGACCCGACCCGGTTCCGGCCTGACACGGCACGACCTGAAGGTGAAAACCGGGTCGGCCCAAGCACAACTTGGTCGTGCCTAAGGAGGGCCGTGGCGCACGAAAATGAAAAAAGGCGGGCTTTTAGCCCGGTACGGCACGAACCCGAGACGTCCGACCCGGCTAGGCACGAAAAATCGCCCGAGCACGACCCAACCTGATTTGCCATTTTTAAGTGTAGATATTTTTTTCATTTTTTAATATACTATAGAAAAACCTCCATTCAATTCATTTGATTAACAATTAAATCCCTTCTATCTTATCTTAAAATCTTCTACTTACAATCTTCTACATACTTAATTACAATCTCTTTATAACATAAATTCTTCTTCTAACTACGATTAGTCAATTACTAAATATATAAAACTTCTTATATAAAAAAACTTATTATTTATTTAATCATTTATTAATACCCACAGGCGAAAGAAAAAAAAAAAGCACACAAAAACGGGCTAACCGGGCCAGGCACGACTCGGCTTGAAGCCCAGGCACAGCACGTCTCCAGTTTTGGTCGGGGCATGTGCGGGCCGCGGACAAGGTTTATGATTTCGGGCCAGGCACACCACGAGCTGAAGGCACGAAAATCCGTGCATTGTTCGGGCCAACTTCCTTGCTATGCACGATGGGCCGGCCCGAAGCAGAGCCCGAAACGACCTAGGAGTTGATTTTGCCCATAATAGATGATTGTTGATGAAAAAGAATTTACCATGTTCAGCTAAATGGCGATGGTGATTTTATTTTCGTGAATTAGATTTTTGATTCGGGTAAGAGATAGAATAATTAAGGTGATTAATGTTGGTTCAATCAATTTTTTTCCGTCTATTATTAGGATTATGAAGTAAAAAGTTGGATTTAATATGAAAATGGTAAGTCAACGCTGGAAAGTCGACTTTTATTTGCCGGGGATGCATTGTTGGTAGTTTTTTTGCAAAAAGAATATATGAAAGGTAGTTGAAAGCAAAAAAAAATGAATTGTAGTTGCTCACAAATGACCATAAATAAAAGGTAGTTTCTGACAAAAAAACCCATATTTA
This sequence comes from Heliosperma pusillum, assembly GCA_022085475.1. Taxonomy (NCBI): domain Eukaryota; kingdom Viridiplantae; phylum Streptophyta; class Magnoliopsida; order Caryophyllales; family Caryophyllaceae; genus Heliosperma; species Heliosperma pusillum. Next base: position 16,969 of record JAIUZE010005171.1, read on the forward strand.
TAGACTAATATTTCACCACATACATTCTTCGACGTGTTTGGTTCTTACGCTTTGTTAACATATTTTTTACAGAAAATTCACGTGGTACCCCTAAACTTTGTCATTTTTCACATGGTAGTCTATATTTTAAGTTTGTGCACATGTCACCCTTACGTTTTATTTTTATGCACAACATGTCCTTTTCGGCACTTTAAAAAACTTCAATTGAGCATAACCCTTGAACCGAAATTTGGACTTGGCCATTTTTTTGTCCTAAAAACAATTTCTTGTCATAATCTACAATTTGAGAAAAAAAAAAATTGTCGACTAACATTTTCTAAGGTTTTTTTTCTCACGAAAGCTAAAATCGTCCATTACTTCGATCTTAAGTTTTCGAATGACCATATTTTATTTGATCAAGTTATAGATCTCGAAGAGTTAATCAATTTTAATTTTTTTTTTGGCAAAATCTGATTTCTGGTCTACTATTTATATATTTGAAGATTTTAAGAACGATAAAAAGAGCATATCTCATACTTGAAAATCAAACCTCAAGCTTACTATGTGCACAAAATTTTAAAAATGTATACCACGTACAAAAGGACAAAGTTTAGGGGTAAGACGTGAATTTTCTGTAATTTTTAAGACGTAAAAACTAAAAATGAATCGAGGGAGTGACATTATGGCCCCGTTTGGTAAACAACATATTGAGAGAAATTAGTAGATTCCGACCTAATTAGTTTATTGACCAATCAATCTACTATTTTCACGTGTTTGTTTATTAGTATATTCGGATAGTATATTGATTGGAATCTACTGTTTTTGAATCTGCTGGTAATATCAACATATTGCATTAGCATATTCAATTTAGACATGAAATCATTCTAACTATCCTATAATTCTAATTCCCAAACACCCTTTCTTAATTCTGCTAATTTAACTTGATAGTTTAATATGCTACTAAAATATGTTAATCGTATTCTGCTAACGTTATCCGGTATTATGAATCTGCTTTCTGCTAACGTTATCCGGTATTATGAATCTGCTTTTGCCGTTCGTCCAGGGCCTATAGATTTTAGGTAAGTATTGACTATTGACAGTCCATGGCCATCATTTAAACAGTCAATCCATCTTTTAAAAAGTTCAATCATTAAAGATTATCTAAACATAAAACATTGTAATGTGAACTTATTATACTTGAGCAGCCGTTCATAAAAAATGTCAAAAGTGATATAACTTGAAAGTCTTCAAGATACAAAAGAACCCTTGTGTAGTTGTATAGGATTAGCATCGCAAATTGCTACCATAATTATTTATCATCATGAACGTCCTTTGGCTTTTCACTTTTATCCCTTTATTTATGGCTTAATTGTAATGCAACTTGACGATAAACTTAATTTCCACAATAAGTGCCTTAACATGTGGCACAAATTCTTATTTAAGACGGAGGTATCCGTCTTAAGCTTAAGACGGATATCATATTCTCTCACAAAATACCCATCAAGGGTGAGTGGAGAGCACATGGGGGGTGCCCACCTTGTCCCCTCTACTCATTTCCTCTCACAAAATACCCGTTACAAGATCCGACCCGTCTTAAGCAAGACCTACTGTACATGTGGGGGTTGTTTGAAAAGAGCCAAAGATATAATATAGAAGAGACATACATTCACATGTCTTTTGTGACATCGTGTAAAATAGACAATCAAACATTTCCAAAGTGTTTCTATCATATTACATCTACTCACTTTTCATCGTACTATATCAATTTCTCAATCTCATACCATGAAATTTCCTATATTTTTTTAAATATTTTTTTTTTCGAGTTCAAAATTGTGCTCACAACCCAAATTAGATTCAATCCTTGTTACCACTCTTATTATTATTATTTTATAGAAAGGAGGAACTTTTATTAAGAAAGTATCAAAGTTTACAAAAAATTAATACGCAACTGAGATACAATCTGGGCGCCCACTGCATTAGTAATAACAAAGATAGTTCTAATAAAAATTTAAGCAGTGGCACGAGCCCGATATCCTAAGACACCAAGAATTTCTGAATCCGCTTCAGCAAAGCAATAACATCAGTATCTAGCTCCCCCAACGAAGAGAGGGATAAGGGTATAAAGCTATAACCAGTCGTCATGCACAAATCCCGATACTTAGCACGCTTACGCTAAGCAGAATCAACGACGACACGACGGCCACAAAAGCAGACATCTCGTCAGGTCGACACACACATATTGCCCGTCCCAAGAATATAGTAACAAATCCGCCGAACGAAGGGGCTTGTTACGCCCATCAACCAAACCGATATCAACCTCCTTACCAGGAGAAATCCCAGACCTGAAACATATATCAAATAAAGTATCACGAACGAGATTATGTTGATGCGTAATGTCCACAATACCAGCACAAGACATAACATCATTCCCATAAACATGACAATCAAAGTCCCGAGAACAAGTAGGATAAGGCTAGACATTGTGAACAACGGAACCCAAGTCGATAGCTAAACACACTATGGTAGGCCCTCCCATTAATAGTCCGCCTCAAACCAGAGATAAGACTGCACGCAACCAATCAGAGGAGTGAGCACCCTGCTGGGACTTCCACAATGCCACTTGTCGCGGAGAAAACAGAGTACGATGTAGCAGCAACTTTCGCAAAATATATATCTGCCAATTTCTTCATAATTTTAGGGGCATCTATTTCACTAACCTCACGTAGAAGATCAGTATCCGACTACCCTTGGTCTCATTAAAAACGCGCAAAACATCTTCAAAAGTAGAGCCAACAACAATGATACCTGAGGACGTAATAGCTTAGCCTGCGTGACCTTAACGAAATTGAGATGTCTACGTAACAAATCCGCCGAGTCCACCAAAGTGAAAAGGGAATATGGCAAGCAGCCACTGCCAATCACCAAAACCAGGCATACACAATGACAATACTTTCCAAGCTAGAATGAAGTGCCGCATCAAAAGAAAGCTGGGCCGACCCAAAAACACGTTGGGAATAAGTACACAAGGCAAAGTAAAGTTTAGAAATATAGATGTCTAAGTTTTTTTTTTTTTAAGATGCGCGCAGCTTTCATTAAAATAAAATGTAAAGTTTACAAGAAGTTGGTGGGGAGCCGAGAGACAATCTGGATTTTAGTACACAAGGCAAAGTAAACGTTTGTATTTTCGAAATTCGTTAACTCAAAAGATTTTGTTCATTAAAGTTGAGATCCGGTATATAATTAAGAAAACAATAATACGTAAGATGATTTTACACAAATTTATCGTAAAACGAATTTTTTTGGTAACCATTTTTACCTACTAATAAGGATGTGTTTTGATCTGTTTTACAATAATATATGTATAAAATTGTCTTACACAAAGCTAACTTGAACGAAAAAAATCATAATTCAATTAAGAGACTTTTTGAATTCAAACTATGATTAAATATTGTGTGAAACAGAGCTTGACTTTGGGTCAATAAATGTTTATCATCTCATGTGCGTTTTGAGTTAGAATGATAAGCTCGGATTAGTTAATTTTCTCTGCAAAGAAATTCTAGTTTGTAGTGGAGTTCTAGTGTTTTTTTTAGTCAAATAATGGAAGCTAAGTTACTGTTTAATTTAAGTTATAGTCTCATTTTGAAACAATAAGTCTTTGCTAAACCGAATATATTCGTCTTAAGATTAAAACGAGTCAACTATCATACAACTTACATTGATAAGATAAGTATTTCGCTAATATTTAGTTGTGTAAATATTTTATTTCTGTCTTATCTATAAAAATGAATAATATTTGTTGTCTTCACCCCAAAATTTGTGATTTTGAAAATCTAACCAAACACTTATACATCCATCGATAGTACCGTAGTAATCACGATATGCAACCTACATTATCATTTATTTATCATAGATTCATAGGTGGTTCATAATATTGTTCTAGAAGCTCCTTTGTCGTTCATAACCAAGTCCAATGAGTGGAAGATAATGCTATTCCACTCAATGGATTCCCAACTTTTTTTGATTTGTCAAATCTTAATGGTCAATTAGGTGCCGGCACACTAACTTTTATGAGTAAATATCAACATATATCAACAAACATCAAAAACCAAATTTACATAAAAACAATAACATAATGTACATACCACCCTTGATAAAAAAAAACAACTTTGCTCAAAATTTGTGTAATTGTATATAATAATGTCCTTATCAAGGAGATTTTCTTTTATATTCAATTAACATTTTCTTAAATCATATGTTAAAGTCTTATCACTATGTAAATCATCTCATGAAAAGTTTTTTTGTCGTCCGATGTAAAATAAGATCTGAAAAATACAAAGGAAAGGGAGATCATTCCCTCTTAGGTGAATTGTGATCGGGTTTATGACATTTTTATTATTTAATAACTAAACTAAAATATTCTCAATTATTATGAATAATTTAGAAATAAGATAATTAATTTTGAATAAATTTTGGTAAGAAAAGGGAAAATAAAAAAGAAATAGAAGGAGTATTAAATTAACACTCTTGCTTCAACAAATAGTAGTTTGTGAGAATGTTCCATAGAACTTTCAATTAGGTGTATGTCGTTGTTAATCTATCTATTAGTTTGGCAATATATTTTTGTCCTTTACACCCTAATTTAGGTGGTTTGGTAACCCATCACATTTCTCTATTTAATATGAGCTTCAATCCCACTAGCTATCGCATTGAATACAATTTCTAGAAACAAAAAAAAACCAACATAATTTCTCCATCTTTTTTCATACTATATACCATGTCTATCTCAAACCCCTTAGTAGATACCTTATTTGACCTTGATGAAGCACTCACAACATCTCTAACCACCACCGCCATCGTAAAAACACCGCCACCATCGACATTACCACCACCGCGGCCGCCATCGTATAAAATTGTGTTTGATGAGCTTCCAACGGTAAGTGTAGGTTGTGATTCGGTGTGTTGCGTGTGCATGGAAGGCTTTACGTTCACTCAAAGTGGTGGAAAGCAACTACAATGTGGACACGTGTACCATCATGATTGTATACTTACTTGGCTTTGTTCTTCTAGTCATTCATGCCCTCTTTGTCGCCATATTGTAGTCCATTAGTTATTGTAATTCAAAACTTGGTTGTTGCATAACTTAGCCTCATTTTGTGCTATTTTTCGTATTATGAAACCGATCCGATTTATCATATTTATCTGCATCTAATAAAAGTTCATTAAACGAAAAATGTATTAATCTAATGATTAGGACGGGTATTTTGGTAGATGGGTTAACTATAAGTTTAAATCTATTTTCAAGCTTATATTGTACGTATTTCCAATATTCCAATATTACACTATGGCGATATGATGTTACTCTTTTCCGAATTTGGAAGTACTTTAGTGCTTTCGTTGAGACAAAAAAAGTTAGTTAATATTAGACGGGTTTTATAAGGATGTCTAGGCACCCAAAATGTTTTAGAGTATCTAACACTCGTGTAAATCTACAAATTAATCACCAAATGTACCGTACATACAATATTAATACAATATGATATATCTTAAAAAATACTCTGTAAAATGTAAGAGTACAATCACATTACAACAATTCAGTACAATCACAACCACATCAAAATCCCTCTCTTCTAGAGATAAATATATATTGAAACAATTTTGTTATGAGAAAATGTGTGTGTGTCTTTTTAGTTCAAGCGTCCAACATATGATACCTTCACAAAAATAATTTTCTAACAGGTATCCTTTAAATTAATATGAAAAATATCTTATCAAGAAAGTCCCGACAAAATCTCAATTGATAGAGTATAGGCACTTTATTTATCCTTTAAATACATATGAAGGGGAGCTATACCGGCTTACCGCCTTAGTAGTCTTATCTGCCTTGAATACAGACTAAACCGGATGGTCTACTACACCAAAGCAAAAAAAACTTATTAATGATATGTTCACACGATTATACAATTAAATATGACCAAATCATTTACGGAGTATCCTCTTGTCTTGCATCCACTTTTTAGTTTATAACCTTGAAAAAAGTTTCCTTTTTTTTGTGGCTTTTACGGTCCAATATAAAGTACAAGGCTGCTTTTGTTAGCCGCCTATAGGACATAGCAAAGTTCTAAATTGTTCTTGACTTCAATGTCGACATGGACCATAATAGACCTCATGCAGCAGAAGAAGAAGAAGAAGAAGAAGAAAAAAGCCCACACGATTTTGGTCACAGTAGGCCGATTAAATTTAGCAAGTGTAGCCATATTGTGTAACACAAATTGTCATGGGATCTTAAATGGACCGTGCAAATGGGTCATTTGATCGATTTTGGACGGGATTAATTGAAGTGATTTAAATCGGATTGAATCTAAATTTTGATTTTATATCGATTTTGATCGGGTTTATTTCGATTATCACCTCTTATAAGTTTGTGTTGCTTCGAGTCGGTTATGGTTATGCTATATCAGTTCAGTTGAGTTTTAGGTCGTAATTTTCTTGAGCCGGGGTTTATAAATTGGCTTAAATGTACCTCACACTTTTTCAGATTGAATATAATAATCAGAATACCATTAATAAACAAAGGGGGTTGATTTTCGCAGTACACATTTTACTCATTATAGTACACTTTTGACCATTTTACCCTCTTCATTTCTCCCCCTCCCTACTCCTATTGTACTGCATAAAAAAATAAACCACAAGAAATACGTAGTACACTAAACTAGCCAAACCACCACCGCCACCATCAGCCACCACCCCACCCAAGGTCACCCACGATCCCACCACCAGCACCCACCGACGCCCCATACGGCCCTACATACCCCCACCGACAAGCCTTTCACGTGTCGCGATTCACCAACTGCCATCCTCCTCCCATGTGCCACCCATCAACCAGTAGTTGAAAAAGTTGGTTAATTTGAAACCCTAAATCCTAATTAAAGTAAAAGGATAAAAAAAACATAAGACAAACAACATTACTTGAGAATCAATTTGCAATAAAAGAATCATTACCTTGTTTTCGATTCAAATCATCATTTACCATTGATAAATTTTGGTTACTTTGAGTAGTTGTAGCCACTTGTAGGGCTATGAATTGAAGGAATTGGATTTTGAGATTTTTTTTTTGTTAGGGGTATGATAATGGAAAGTATTGCGTAAAAAGTACTAAGATGAGTAAAATACGTACTGCGAAAATAAACTCCGTAAATGAATAATCGTTCAACAAATACCTAAAATATTAGTGTTTTAATGAGAAAATGAATAACTTTAATTCACGTCCATCGGAGCACTTTGTTTCAGTTAAAATATATTCACGATTGTCTATCATCCAGTTATTATACAGTTCAAATCAGTTTCGATTCGATTCGAGTTGAGTCAGATGTTATTCAGGTTACTCATATGGGGTGTTCAATCGGTTATCAACTCAGATATTTTCGATCAGCTCTTCGTGTTCGGAGTTATTTTGTCAGGTTTAAATGTACGTACATAATACGTCTATGTACATTATAAAACAAATAATTGTACCGCTTTATTTACCTGTAAACATAATTAGTTAAAGCTAAGCCAATGTTATTAAAATCGAAACTCTACATCGCTAAGATTGTTGGGATCGAATTGATTGAATCGGTTTGTAGAATCGTGAGATCGTATTATACCCGGTGATTATTGTATAATCTTAGGTTAAAAGTGTGACATGTAAATGTAGACATGTCACGCGGGTTATGCGAGCGGGTTTCAGGTTCGGTCCTTTCAAATTCGGGTAAAATAGGAGTATGGTCTTTTCAGGTTTAATTTGTACGGGTCTGATTGACACTGTAACATTTGCGAATTTTAAATTAGGAGTTAGTTAATTCAATTAGTTATTTTATTACTATTTAGGCTTAACTAGTATAGGTCTCATGCAATGCACGGTATTTACAGAGTTTTATCTTTAGTATTATTTTTAATTGTAAATTGTAAATTTATTATTTTTTAACATTTATCATCATTGTATTTTGATTTGAGAAAAATAAATAAAACAACAAAATTAATAAAGATATATTTAAGTAATGACATGAAAGGTCTATCTTAATAAAAAAAATTAACACAAAAATAATGTTATTGTTTTATAACTCTTTTTTTTTTTAATAATAACATATATTTTAGCTACGATTTATCCGTGAAATTTTAATCGCAAAAAAACCTAGACGTAAATTTTAAGTGGATTACATCAAAATAGGAAAGTTAATATGAGATTACTTCAAAATAAGGGAAGAGGTTTAGGCGGGAAAAATTTGACTTTTGCTATTCTTTTAGTGTACTAGTTGTTGTACGGCACGCTTCGCACGCCGTACCCCAAGATATTTAATTTGTATCGTTGTAGTTTGATTCTTTTAGCATAGCACGCTCACACAAGTCACTATAAAAAAACACGCGCAAGTGAACCTGTTTTCTCCTGGACAGTTTCTAAACATATGGACAAAATGCAATTACAAGGCTAGATAGATCTTATCGTGGATATAACCGATTTATTACAAATGTACAAAATGGATCCACATTTATCCTGGGTATAACCGATTTATTACATATCCGAAGTTCTTTTCTTTGCAATTAAACAAAAGAGAGACCTAGATTTTAACATGGTTTGAAAAAGCTTAAAAATTGGCATTCAATATCAATAATCGTTGGGTGCGGAGAGGCCCTAATACCCTAATACCCGATGATCTTTTCTTTGATTGATGTAATTAATCCAAGATAAGAAATCAAGTCTGAAATACATCAAAAATTGAAATTCATATGTTATAGTATAGTACAAACCAATTGAACATCCCACCTAAAAGATGTGAAATTTGGTATACACAATTTTGGTGCCTCCATCTCTAAATCTCTTGCTCCTATTTTGTTCATGACTTTAACATCAACTTCATCATCCTGAATACGTGTTCCTACCTAGTATCATCAAAAACCAATGTCATGTTAGGTGTTTAGATCACAAGCATGGAAAAATATGGGCAGATTTTGTAGGAAATATGATATAGTAAAAGAGAAGAGATGGAACACATCGTCCAACAATTACGTTCTCTTCCAAACCAAATTTAAATCTTCTCTGACTGTGATTCTACCCTTCAATTCAGAACTCAAATCATATACCTTTAATTTTCTGATACCCTTCAACGAGGATACACCAACGTGGCATGACCATTGCTAAGACTAGAGAGAAGACATGTAAGAAGCCAATCGATTGCATAGTTGACAGAGATGTGATCGGTCAATCGCCGGAGATGGGTGAAAGGATGAACCCATCTCCGGCGAAAATGAATGGTGGTTTATAGAAGATCTAACCGATTAATCGTCGGAGATGGGCCAAAGGATGAACCCATCTCCGGTAAAAGGTAGAAGTATGTGGGAAAATAGGGTGGAAGGCGGCGGCGACACAAGATTGATTAGGGTTAGAGAGTTTATATAGAGAAAGGGGAGGAAATTTGTAGAGAGAGAGCAAAGTTTAAAACAATTTTAAAGTGTATTCCAACCTTTAACATCTTATAACTTGTCTATCTTCTTTATCCTTCAACCATATAACTCTATTTTTGCGCCAAATTCTATCATTTATTATTTAATATCTTTTAAAGTAAAAAAGTCTTATCTTTTATAACTTCTCCAAATCTCCATCATTTACAAGTTTGGTTTTCAATCTTAGTTTTTTTTGAAATTGTATTTATGAGAGAATTTAGAAGACATGGACGTGGTTTCGTTGATGATTCTATGGAGAACTAGAAGTGCAAAATCTAAGACATGGACATTTTTTGAAATTACTTTGTTTCCGTACTTGTTTGCACTAGATTTGAGTTTCCATGTGGTAAAGATGAGTTCTTTATGTTAAGATTGTCTCGATGACCTTTGTTTATGGTCATTGAGTAATATATGAGATTTGTATGACCTAAACTATTAGCTGAAAAAACCATTTTTGTTTATAATTTCAGTTGATTAATCTTTTAAAAGTAGACCTGACAAAATGAAACCGAAACCAAAAACCGATCGAAAACATCTGAATTGATGACCGATCGAGCACCTGATATTTGTAACCTGAATAGTACCTGAAACTCAACTCAATCCGAGTTGAACCAAAATCAAATCGAAATCAATAATAACTAATTAATACCTAAACTTGTATATATCTAAAACGATAAAAACCGAACTGATTGACCTGAAATAAATGTATTTAGTTTCTCATAAATAAACCCATATTTTAGTTGTTTTCCAATTATTCTTTATTTATTAATGATATTATTCTTTATTACATTAAAATTGGAATGTATAACATACATTTATAGTAATTTCTTTTACCGTTAACTCAAAAAACTTATGACTCGAAACTGAACTGAACTGAACTTGACCCACCCGAACCATACCCGACTCGAAATATCACAAACCAATTAAAGTGGCTAACTGAAATGAACCTGATCAAAATCAAACTGAAACCGAAACTAACGTCAACCCGATTTAGATCGAACCGATTTAACCCGATCCGAAACCGAATCGAATGACCCGTTTAGCAGGTCTATTTAAAAAGTAAGACCGTCTACAAGTTTAATACATCGAATTACCAAAATGGTTGGAAAAGGGCCCTTGAAATTCCTAGCATATCGAACTCGGGGGCCCAAAATAAATCCCAAATTTGCAAACATAAACTTGGCTTAAAACCCTAACAATACCCATTTTGCCTGCTCTTCTTCTCCAACCAACCATAATCATTTTTCGTATACTATACCTTCTTTTTTCTCTTCTTTTTCAGGTAAATCTCCCATTATTTTTGTTTAGTATCATACTAATTATAGAAGGGTTTTTTATTTTTGCTGGTAAATTTTGTATCATGTTCTCATTTTTATTGGGATCTCTAATTGTTTGATAGTATAGCACTATAGCTTATTCATTTATTCATGGTTGAAATTTATTTTCTGAGTTTAAAGTTAGTTCATTCATCTTGTTTAATGATTTAGATATCTGGGTTACATGATTTGCATATAATTAATGCACAAAATAATTTGATTTGAGAAAGTTAATTGCTTTATGGGTTTAAACTTATGTTAGCTACACTGGTTTTGAAGGAAATTGGTGGCGGAACCAAGATTTATACTTTCGGGACGTAAAATTGTAATGGGGGAGAAATAGAAACTTTGTTAACCCCCTGCACCTCCGTCCTATTCTTTTGTTTACCTTTGAATCTCTCGTAATAAATGATTGAGACGGAGAGGAGAGAGTATACAGTAAGGTAGATTGGTAAAAAAAAATACTGATTTTTTTTTTAAAATTCCAAAATTTTCACTGTTGGAGTAGTAAAATGTACTAGCTTCTTCCAATTCCCAACTAATCATCATCTGTAGGGATAGTTAGTTATGATTGTTCGGTTTTTTCGTGTGTAAAATCTACTAGCTCCTCCCAATAGTACGTTCCGGGGATTGACATATTGCCAGGATTTGTTGAGCTTATTGTTAGTGCTAGTTATATTTTGTTTTACTCATATGGAGTGCAAACTATGTAATATGTGATGCATAGTTCCGATAATAAATGTTCGCTTAATTTCAGGTAAGTCATGGTGCGACACAACAATGTTGTGCCAAATGCACACTTCAAGAAACACTGGCAAAATTATGTTAAGACATGGTTCAACCAGCCTGCACGCAAGACAAGGAGACGTCTTGGTATGTGTTTTATTCTTTATTCACTGTTGATATCTTATTGTTGGGTTCTTGTGAAATACTGAGTAAATTGATAAAAGAGTTCTCGTCTGAATAAAATTTCAGCGAGGCAAACAAAGGCGGTCAAGATTTTCCCCAGGCCTACTGCTGGACCTCTTCGACCCGTGGTTCATGGGCAGACTCTCAAGTATAACATGAAACTCAGGGCTGGCAGAGGTTTTTCTCTTGAAGAGCTTAAGGTAAAATTTCCGTGCAGGCCCTTGCACTTTTTTCTTGTTGTTTTTGTATCATAAATGATCAGCAGCTCGATGCATCTTAATTGGGCTCTATTTTTCTTATTCACTTCATCTTAACTATCATACATGATCAATCGCTCAATGCATTCTAATTGATCATTTGGAGCCAAGTTGCCCTTAATAAACTGTTCTTCTTTATTGTTAGCCCTCAAAGTTTTCTGTTATTCATGTCTATACCTGTTTAGCGTATATTTTTAGAGGCAATACATCGTCTTAGATGCTCGTGAGAGTCCTGACTCTTGTGAAATTGTTCTATGTGCATTTTCTGTGGAAGGATTTTTTTGTTGAGCATGTCTAGTATGGAGTATATGACTGCCTCATAATAAACCACTTTTAACCCAAATCACTAGACAATATATGAGACCACTTCTCCCTGGTCCCTCCACCCCGTACTTCTCTGTGCGCCCCCTCTGCCACTCCAATGAACACCGTTCCCATCCTTGACCATCATTATTGGTATCCCTGATGCTACGACTACAGGACCACAACCCCCACTTCCTTAGCATCACCTCGCTCTGCCGCATCCTTAGTGACCAACCCACACCTGACCTATGAAAAAGGCTTGGTATGAGGAGGTTGTAATAGCCTAGGTAACACGGACACTTCTCCTAATCGGCCGTCCCGTGTCGGACACCGTGTCGGACACACGGACAATTATAAACAAGGAATTTGGGTAGAAAACTAAAAGAGATTGATTCGAAGATGAATTTGGGTAGAAAATGAGAATGAATTATAGTCAAAGTCAAAATTTACCTTCAATTATTTATATTTAATATCAAATACAAATACAAAAATAAAATAGTACGTTGTTTATAACTATAAAATATATATTTTATTAAATTTAAACAGCGTGTCCCGTGTCCTAAATTTCACAAGATGCCGTATCACGTGTCCGTGTCGTGTCCGTGTCCGTTTTGGTGCTACCTAGGTAATAGCCATGCTGCAAGTGTTTTGAGCGAAGATATTGTATACAGTAGTCTACACGTCTAATGCAAAAACATGTCCTTTTCTTTTTCCTAATGTCGTAGGGAGCAGGCATTCCCAAGAAACAGGCACCAACTATCGGCATTGCAGTTGACCACCGCCGTAGAAACCGCTCACTGGAAGGCCTACAAACTAATGTCCAGAGACTGAAGACCTACAAGGCCAAGCTTGTTGTCTTCCCAAGGAATGCAAAGAAAATTAAGGTAAACATGTTTCTTAGATTTTTTTTTCGCCTGCTCTTTTCTGTTGGTTCACTAAATGTTTCCGGACTTGTGTAAATCAAAACCAAATAACAGGCTGGTGATTCTACACCTGAGGAGCTTGCTACAGCCACACAGGTTCACGGCGAGTTGTTACCTATTGTGAGAGAGCAGCCTAGCATAGAGCTTGTCAAGGTCACAAATGAAATGAAGTCATTTAATGCTTATGCTAAGCTTCGTCTCGAGAGGACCAACAAACGCCACCAAGGTGCACGTCTTAAGAGGGCTGCTGAGGCCGAGAAGGAAGACAAGAAGTGAGGATGTTTGTGAATTTAATCTTAGGGTACATTTCATCGTTGTTACCTTACATTTGGGATCCGGCTTTTTGGATATTTACCTTGTCTATGAGACACGTTAAAGAATTATCGTTTGTTTCGTGGAGATGGATGTTGTGTTTTTGCACTATGGGTGTACTTGCCATTTGACTTGGCAAACGGGTCACTCGAGTTCAATATAGGTCTGTCAATCTTTCATATAGAGTATGTTTGAATTTGGGTTGTCATTGTGTTTGCATAAATTTTAGACGTCATGGTAAAGTTTTTGAGATGAGATCGCTTAGGGTTGGGTTGACTTAGGTTTCAGGTTGTCTTTGGGAACGTGTGCGATTAAAATTCATAATTTCCAAAGACTAAAAAAGCTACGGCCATACTCTGGAAAGTAAATGGGTAACTCCTCAATGACATGGGAAGGTTGTTAGCCAGGTACTCCTATAGTCCTATATAACGAATATTGTTATATGTAATATGCTTCAAATTACACTCAATCTTTGGCTACGAGTCAGTTTTGTATGATCAGCGGTCGAGCAAACTTTGCAAAGTCATCTATGCTATACTACGTTACCATGTCCGTATTAGAAGTGGCAAAATTTCGTGCATGATTAACAACACTGGTAGCGTTAATCGATCACTATTCTCTATTAAAATCAAGTTAATTGTTTTTATGGAGTCAGATGAAGTTCTGGTCCAAATCTAGTAGGCAGGATTCTTCTGTCCTCTTCTCTTACGTAATTATATAGTTTTCCGCCTAAAGATTGAACAACAATGGTTTCGTGGTGTAGTTGGTTATCACGTCAGTCTAACACACTGAAGGTCCCCAGTTCGAGCCTGGGCGAAGCCATTATTTCTTTTTAATTATTTCTGAATACGTAAAACAGAAATTTTAGGCGGATACTCATTACTCATACTCCGTATTAGCAAGAATGATCATATGATGTTCTTTTTAGCAAAACATTTTATCTTTCAAATTTCTTCATCTTACTAGATTATTTACCAGTTTGCATTACAAATTTACAACTTATAACGAGATTGTCGCGAACCTTATTATCAAATAAACCGACTTTCTAAACGAGTAATAGGCAAGTGCAGGTATCGAATCCACGGAGACGGTTGAAGAAAAAGTTTTGCTAAATCTAACGAGTAATGGGAGCCAAATAGGATGAGTAAGATGAACTTCTAAATGCAAATAAATTAACTAAAGAAAATTCAACAAGGAGAAAAACGCTAAGGGAGGTCGGGGAACGGACCTACAACAAGTCTAGAGAATGAAAAGGAAATGCACATTCAGGAATGAAGGATAAACTTGGGTTGAAAAGGTCTATCGAACGATACTAGCCAACAACCCTTAACCTGATCCCTCGAATCAAGGTGGTCAACGAAAGATAGGTGTCAACCGCCTAGATGTTTCTAACTAGATCGAAATTACGCCACCCGGGTCAAGTCGTCACCTTAACCGAGTAACACACCAAACTCCTACAAGGTTCAAGTTCGGGCCCCCAAGTTTGATAAATGCAAGCAACCCAATCTTTTTGCAAGACAAGCATATAATTCCTTATCCTCCTAGTCACCTAACTAGGTAACTACTCTATCATGGCAAAACACATACGAGTAAATGAGGAACGAACGTAAATCATATGAACCGACATATTCTTAAGATAAAGACTTTAATAATTCAATAAATACTAGATCTAAATAACAACACTAATTAAAACAAAAGTGCAAGTAATTGATTTAACTACCACAAACAAGTTGAAAAACTAGGCTAAAACATGCAACAAATACTTGTAATAATAGAAAGAGGGAAGAGTCAATTACCAACTAGAAAGATTGTCGAGAAGTAAAGAAACAAAAATAAACTTGCATAACTTTTTAATCCAATCTTCAAATTCTTACAAAGGCTTAATTAAGATTCAACCTCATATATCCCTAATACAATACTACTTTCTCTCTTTAAAAGTCGATATCCCCTTATTTTCAGCCCGGGAAAGTGGTGATTGACCCCCTTAACTTTGACCAATTGTGAAATCAAGCCCCATAAGTAATAAATGTAGTGATTAAGCCCCATAACTTTGATCAAAAGTGAGATTCAACCCAATTTTTTAGTTTTCAACCACAATTGCATCAAAAAAATAAATTACATTCATTTATATAATTTATAAGCATATAAAAACAATCATTATATATTTAAAAATTGTGTATACAATTTGTTGCATATTTTGGAAAAATAATGTATGAATGAATTACCCAAATTAAGAAAATTAGTAAACATAATCTCTTATGTATGTGAATTATATTAAAATTAGTAAAAAATATATTAAATATATTTATAAAATTATGTTAATAAATTAAATAAATACTTTTTAAATATTTCTGACTATTTTAGTGTATAATAAGATTATATATAAAGTGATTTAGTGATATAATTTAAGTAGAAAAGAGAAATTGAGTTGGATTTCACTTTTTGTCAAAGTTATGAGGCCTTATTACTACATTTGTAACTTATGGGGCTTAATTTCACAATTGCCCAAAGTTAAGGGGGTTAATCACTACTTTCGCGATTTTCAGTCTAACAATCCTTTTATATTGGCTTTCATAATTACAAATAGAAGACGAGCGAAAGTCACCGTCGAGTGAAATTTCACCCGGCCGGGTGAAAGTTTGCCCGGCGGTAACAGTTCCAAAAATGGCCCAAAAAGCGTAAATTACGACGGGTTAAATTTCACCCGGCCGGGTGAAATTTTACCCGTGTCAATGTAGTTTCAAGAGTGCACGTTTCGTCCATAAAGCCGATTCCGCTTCCGCCTCGATAACTCTCCCGCCGAGTCTTTATGCAATGTATCTACAAATTTACGTGTAAGTGAACGGGAACATATTCCGAATCACAAAAAAAGATGCTATGGCCGAATTATGACGTGACTATTGCGAAAACTAACTAAATTGACAAGAATTATAAGTTCTAGTAGTACAAATGAGGGTCAAAATGCCTAAAAAGGAGAGGCTAAAAATAAACTATCAAATCTTCTCACACTTGAACGTTACTCGTCCTAGAGTAAGGCCTACGGATGTCAATGGGGCGGGGTGGGTGCGGAGGATGGGTAACCCGCACCAGCATCCGCGAACTATAAAGCGTAACCACACCCGCCCCACGACCCGTGCGGGTTGAACTTTTCAAACACGCACCCTCCCCGCAGGGACCCGCTAACCCGCCAAATTACCTTTCTCCTCATAATTTTTTTTTTGAAAACAAATCATGAATCTAAACATATTAAGTTTCGTACGACTTATACAAATAGTATCCGGAAAGTGGTATGAAATAATTTCACATTTAATTAACTAGTACATAAGCTACCAAACAAGTCTATTTTATTAGTTTAACCATTATCTTTTTAAAATAATCATTTTTTTTTAAATTTTACTTAGCTAGATGTATATTATAGGTGAGCCGGATCTCATTAAGGCGGGTATAAGCGGTGAGGGGAAATGCGAAGCGGGTGGTGTGGGGCGGAGTGGGTACGGAACGGGTCTCATGTGGTTCCCGCACCCGCCCCACGACCCGCGACGAATGTCACTTTTGATACCCGCCCCCGCTTCACCACCCGTCAAATCATTACCCGCACCCGCCCCAAGTGGGGCGGGTGTGAGGCGAGACCCACCAAGACCCGCCAAGACCCGCCCCATTGACAACCCTAGTAAGGCCCCGTTCTTTTGGGCTGAATTTTGCCGAACTGAACTTATAGGAGCTGAACTTTTCTGAACTGAACTTATAGGAGCTAAACTTATAAGAGCTGAACTGAAATTATATGAGCTGAACTGAACTGAACTTATAGGATCTGAAACTTTTCTTAACATAACTTATATAATCTGAATTTAACTTAAATTAATTTAATTTAATTTATTACTATTATTATCTTTACTTTTTAAAGATATTATTGACAAAAAAAATATATGGTGTAAAATACAAAATAAAATAATAAAATTATCACTCTATACACATTATGTTATTCACTTATTACATCTTTTTTTTTAATCATATATTTTCATTTTTTCCTTTTCCTTTTCCTCATCTCTTTCTTTTTTATCTCTATCTTTTTTGTCAAATATTTGTCCTAATAAATATAGTTGTACATCTAACACAAAGATTATTGTAATTTACAAATTTTTAAGGTGATTAATATGAATCTTCATTTTCATAACTATAAAATGATCATCAATTTAACGTGAAACGGTCTAATATATGAAAAGACAACTCATATAATAACATTAAATGAAAATTTATTTCAAATATAAAAGTGAACCGTCTTATTTTATAAAGCATGTTAATTTTAATTAATAAGTTATTAACATGTCTAACATAAATAATTTAAGTTAAGTTAAGGTTTTTAAATCGAACTTAATTTTGCTGAATTTATAGGAGCTGAACTGAACTGAACTTATAGGAGCTGAACTGAACTAGACTTATATGAGCTGAATTGAACTGAACTTAATTTTGCTGAACTGAACTTATAGGAGCTGAACTGAACTTAAAGTGAGTGACTTTAAGTCCAAAAGAACATGACCTAAGTAAGCAAGATTGAGACCCTCCTTAGGTCTTGGGTCCGAATCCGGCAGGGCGGAGTTTTTTGTCTTCTTCTTTTATTTTCTACTTTTTCTTAATCATATAGGTTTCCGCCTAAAGTTTGAACATCAATGGTTTCGTGGTGTAGTTGGTTATCACGTCAGTCTAACACACTGAAGGTCCCCAGTTCGAGCCTGGGCGAAGCCATTATTTCTTTTTAATTATTTCTGAATACGAACATGAATGTTGAGTGCCACTAATTTCTTACACCTGAGGTCGTAGCACTATAGAAATTATTATATAAACATGAAATTAGAGTGCTAATTTCTAATTCCTCTTTTTCGCCAGTCGCCACCAAAATGCCAATCTACACATGCCTTACGAGGGAGCACGAGTCAAAATATTGAGCTATCTAATCGACCCTAGTTCAAAAATATATTAAGGCCTAGCGACTTTGTTTCTACATGAGTAAATGTCGAAGAACAAACAATAGACATGTTACCGGCTTCTGGACGGTCACCGATGAATCCCTTCAACAAAGCCGAATGAGCAACGCTCCAAGCTTTCTTTTCCATAGTCATATGTAACGCGGTAGAGTGCTAGAGCATCAAGACGTATATCTAATAGGAAGGCCTACAAACTAACGTGCGAAGACCTATAAGGCCAAGCTTGTTGTCTTCCCAAGGAATACAAAGAAAACTAAGGTAATTTTTTTGTGCGCCTCGCTTCTCTTGATTTTACTTACGTTTCCGGACTTGTTTAACTCAAAACCGAATTTCAGGCTGGTGATTCTACACCGGAGGAGCTTGCTATAGCGACACTGGTCCACGGCCAATTGTTACATATTGTGAGAGAGCTTCCTAGCGTAAAGCTTGTCAAGGTCACAGATGAAATGAAGTCGTTTAATACTTATGCTAAGCTTAGTCTCGAGAGGACCAAGATACACCATCAAGGTGCCCGACTTAAGTGGGCTGCTGAGGCCGAGAAGGACGACAAGAAGTTAGGTGGTTCGAGGATTTTAATCTTAGGGTGCCTTTCGTCGTCCTTAACTTACATTTGGGATCATGTTTTCTGTTTATTTACCGTGTGTATGTTACTATAGACAAAAGTATTTTGTTTTTTTGGAGATGGATGTTGCGTTTTTTACATTTTGGGTGTACTTGCCATTAAACTTAGAAAACGGGTCACTCAGGTTGAATAATCTAGGTATGTTATATCGAATGTGTTTGAATTTGGATTGTCTCATTGTGTTTGCACATATTTTTGTTGTCACGATAAAATAATTTAGAGACCAGAGCCACTTTGCGTTGAATACAATGTAGATCAGATAGCTTAGAGTTGGGTAAAATTAGGTCTTGGGTCGCCTTTGGGTATTTGTCTGCAATCGAAAGGTTGCAGTATTTTGCAAGATTATATAAATGCGAATGCCATATTATTGTGTAAGGGATTAAATCAATAATCTTTATGAAGTTGGGGTGTTCACAAGCTATAAGAACTTTTATGGGCGTCCTCAACTCGTGTTTAATTGAGGTTAACATGGGAAGGTTGTCAGTCAGGTACTCCCGTATGACGAATATTGTTAATTAAGCAATAAGCTTCAAGTTATTCTCATTATTTTGCTAAGAATAAACTTTTTTATAATTGACACGAAGGAGTAACTTTGAACAAAATTTGCTGAGTCGAAAGCTAGTTATGCAAATATGTTGTACTACGTCGTTTGAATAAGTGAAATACCATCTAATGTAAACTTGATTATTACTCTGTATAATACGAATTAATTATTATTATTACTAATTTACTATGACCTAACAAAAGATTTATCATCGACTAATTTTTGTCGGAGATTAACAACACTTATAGCGTGAATTGTAACGCTCAGAGCATCCACAATACTGAAGAAGTGAGTAAGCTTGTCTTGACAAAAAAAGCTTACACCCACTATCATGCCAAAAATAAGCTTAAGATAAAAAAAATAAGATTTAATCCAAAACAAGCTTTAGGTTTGTGTTATGATGCCCCAACTCCAAAATGATTAAGGCAAATGAAAATAATAAATGAAAGATACAATAAATTTTAATAAAGTAAGATATAGGAACCATTTAAGATTATTTGTTATTGTGAATGTGTTTTTTTGTTAATTAATCTTAGAGATGAAAAAGTCAGATATAGAGATGAGAACCCACTTAAGATTAAGCTGAAGTATTACGATTGTTGATGCTCTCACTATTCTCGATTAAACCAAGTTTATCGTCTTCATGGTGTCAAATGAGATTTATCGGGAGATGTCATTTTTCTTTTAACTATCATTTGTATATATAAGTATTGTGACTCAAATTCATCAGCAACCGACCTTAGCTCAGTTGGTAGAGCGGAGGACTGTAGTTGTCTAACAGATATCCTTAGGTCGCTGGTTCGAATCCGGCAGGTCGGATTTTTTTCTTTCTTTTCTTATTTTCAATCGTTGTATGTATTCAAATAAATATTTGCTTGAATAACTTACATCCTGGTTTCGTGGTGTAGTTGGTTATCACGTCAGTCTAACACACTGAAGGTCCCCAGTTCGAGCCTGGGCGAAGCCATTATTACTTCTTTTTAATTCTTTCCCATACTCCGTATTAGGAAGAATGATCATATGATGTTCATTTTAGCAACACATTTAATCTCATCAAATTTCTTCATCTTGCCAATTTATTTGTGGCTTTTGTTAACAAAAACGGAAGTTTTACGCCGATACTCTGTATGAATACGATGATCAGACGATGTTCCTTTTTAGCAACACATTTAATCTTATCAAATTTCTTCATCTTGCTTATTTATCTACCAGCTTGTATATAAAATGCATTTTCATTCGGCATTTGTGATTCATATAATTCATCAACGTATATATAAAATGCAAAATGCAGCATGTGTGATTCATATATACGAAATGCATTTTCATTCTTCATTTCATCGTTTACGTTGGAATATAATTCCACATAATGTTCACATTGTTGGAGAAAGAGAAATTGAATTAACAACAAGTGGTTCGTTTTCCCTTCGTTTGGGTGTGACCCAACCCTTTCGCATCTTCTAACAATCTAAAGGATATGCCTCACTTATTTCGTTTTTGTATGTTCTACAATCATCTTTCCATGGATGCAACCGGGTTCCGTGACTTTGGTAATTAAGAAAATTTGAAATTATTAGAGTCTTCACTCGAAAGTATAACAATTAGTCTCCTCTAAAAGAGTCTCACACTACTCTCACGTCTTTTGTTATCATAGTGTGAGACGAGTCCAATTAACTAGTAAAATAACCGTCACCAAAAAATAGAAAGCAACGAATAACTAAGTCAGCCGACCATTTTTTATTTTTTACTCATGCTACAGAAGGCTGTAATAAGTTTTAAATGCTTGACTTTATGAGCACCACTGCTTCAAACCCCAGGTCGTAATTTTCAATTTAAATTATTTTCTGAGTGAGTGAATAAATAATAAACGCTTGGCTTTATGAACAACATTGGTTTCGTGGTGTAGTTGGTTATCACGTCAGTCTAACACACTGAAGGTCTCCAGTTCGAGCCTGGACGAAGCCATTTTTTTTCATAATCCTGACATATTCTTTCTTAGATTATCTACACAGGTAAAAAATAATAACTCTTTTCAGATTTCTTCATCATATTCTTCTTAGATTCCTGTCCTTTCAGGTCCTCCATTTCTCAAAATGGTTTTCCACTTTCCAGAGACGACTTTTGCAGACAAAATAATAAACGCTACAAAAATAATAAACGCTACAATCATCACATTCGAAAAGTCAGTTATTCTGCCACAAAGGGGATTATTTTGATTTACATATTAACACGAGCACATGTAGTCTACACATGTAGTCTACACATGCATAGGACGATATCATCACAACTGTTTTAAATGAGAATTACATTGGCTATAACTTACAACATGAAGCCTATTAATACTAAAGTTATTACATGAAGTCTACAGCTAGCCATATGAGAGAACATTAGTACAAGATTGTGCACAGCTAGAATTGGAAACTATAAGAGTAATTGTCGTTGAACCGACAATAAACAAGGTACCGGTTTCTCGACTTGGTCATCGATGAATGCCTTCAACAAAGCCGATCCAGCAACTTTCCATGCAAATCCGCAGTACTTGGCTGCATTTATTTTTATAGCGTAATCATATGTGACGTGGTAAAGTGCTAGAGCATCAAGACGTATATCCTCCCATGAGTGAGGACTCTTGTCAAGATCATCGGCTCCGTATAATATCTGAGCATTACAGAGATGTTAGGTCAGGTCAGACAATAACTTATCGAAGAGTTGAATACCTCATTACCTATTAATACCGTTCATCTTATAAAATGACTAGATGCGCTAAATAGTTTATATAATAATTTGTGCAGATATGGCCAAGCTTGCAACAAAACCAGACGGATTACATGTATGAGTAAACTGAACGTACCAGTTTGTATTTATGAATCACATTTCCTGCAGCTTCATTCTTTAACTCACCATCTAAAGTGCACGCCTCTTCCATCTCGTTTCTGTATGTTGTATAATGATCTATCCATGACTGCAATTTGGCTCGGGGAATTTCATCTTCAAAATTGGATATTTTCCACACTAGGTATCAAGAAAATGTGAAACTGTTATGGAATGTGTCTTCCAGAGACGATCGTATACTAAAAAATACCCATGACCCACTAAAAGCGAGATAGAAGGAATAACTAACTCAACGTATAGATCTATCTCGTAAGTATCTTATTAAACCGTGTCCCAAATGAGAGAATACGCGATAGTATAACATTGAAAAAAGAAGTTTACCATTGATCAAACGTTCCTCCACTTTTAGTTTATCTGCTCTATCAAATATTTCTCCCAAAACTGATTTGGAATTGTAAGTGAAAGCATCTCCTCTTCCCATATAATGCGGAAATTTTGCTGGAACCAACTCTTTTGGAACATTAACCTAGATTATATAGCAAGGGTGTTTAAGTGACCTACTTTTTGAGTTGTAAGTTGTTCCAACAAACAAGATAAATTAACAGACCTTTAATCCCTTTTTGGGAGCATCTAAAGCATCATAATATATATCAACTAATCTGAGCATCTTCTTCCTCAAAATGCTTTTCTCATCGACACATTCATGTCCCAGGGTCAACAGACGATCCATGTAGCTCAGCCAGCTATCAGCTGCCACGCCCGTTGCTTTACTGAGAAGAAAGCAACATGAGCAGCCAATAAATTCATGTTGAAATTAACAAACAAATTTAGTATAGTATATTAGGGTTGAAATTCATGACACAGGAGGAAGTTTGTAATCTTGGACTACAACTAGACTTAGCAAATAGAACATTTCATTAATATTTTGGGGTGGATAATCTTGGGTCGAGAAATTCGATGTCAGGTACCTTGGATCTGAGATGTGGGTGTAATATCAAATTGGTTTTAATCATCCTATTCTAGTCTTGAGTCAGTTAGGGTCAACTAGGGTCGAACTAAAACGAAACTCGGCAGAATCGAATTAGTAGGTGATTTGAAGTATAATCTCTAAAGAGAATGGGTTGTCAATCACATGAGCATGAGACGCATACTGAGAACTTGAGGAATTCATAAATCAATGTTATTTATGAGAAGATAGTTGAAAACAAGTCACCTTGGCTGAAATCTTGTGGCTAAGAACAAATTAAAAAGCTCATGCTCCAGCTCGTCGGTTGAATAGTCACCTGGCCCCTTGACGAGTGCAGTCGGCAAAGTGCAAGTACATTTCCAGGGTTCACTTGGTTTAAAATACCTGAGAAGCTGGGAGAGAAAAACATTTGCCATTCGGAATTTCAAGAGTAGAAAGCAAAAGCAAAACGAGCGAAAAAATTATATATAGCCTTGAGATATTGATTGGAGGAAACGGATATAACATAAAACATAAGTTACTAACCTCTGGATTTCTAGAAACCCAATACATGTCGCCATCATAATCACCACCCGCCATTTGGTCACCCGGGGACCTTCTTCCTTTAGTAGAAAAGAATATCCCGTATTTTGCATTCCCAACAATGTCTTCCAAAGCTTTTTGGTGGGTAGCTTTGAGAACCCGGATGTCACCAAAATGGACGCCAGGATTTCTGTATACAAGTACGTCTCCTGATATTTGTCCATTGTCACTGCAATAGATTGAGCAGATAAACCAAACTAAGCAAAGTCACGACTTAATCTCATTTATTTTGCCATTTTTCAAAACAACTGTTTCCAAATTATAATTTTAAGAAAGTTGTTACTATCGTATATAGTCAAAGTAGTGGTAAAAGTTGATTATCGGTATATAAGGGTGACAATATAAATAAGACATAGGTAGTATTCCGAGATAATTTTCTCTTGAATTTGACCTTCCTTACAGAGATCAAGTCATTTAATCATTCTTACAGTTAAAGTCTTATAAACTGGATTAGTATAGACTATTAGTGTTCACTATATTTGAAATTAAACAAGTTCAAATTCATATAAGTTGTAAGGAACACCATTTATGTTCGGAAATTAACATCAATCTCCCACACGTAGTGGAAGCAACAACCAATAAGAGTATGTAATCTGCAAGCAATAAAATCATGACATCTGTACTAGCGCAAAACCCTCCCAAGTTGGAATTAAAAACCACCAGAAGAATCAGGCAATTTATTATAAAACATAGTATGAGCTCTATGTCAGTCGTCCATAATTACGCTCAAAATCACCGGTTCGATCTTACTTACCTTATCAATCCAAAGACGAATCCTAATCCTAATCATAACATTGGGTATTAGAGGTCTATCTCTCAAGATACTAACCAGAGTGCTAACCAGCATTACATGGTTCAATGCTTGATTTGATTTGGGAAATGGGTCCTCGTTCCTAGAACACTAACCTACACTAGTCGGCCAACTGAACCCCAAGCCGTACAATCTAATGCTAATACACAAATATTATGTGGCCCTTTCATGACCAGAAGTTGCTATGAACAGCTAATTTCTATCAAAACCGTTTTTCTTAAAAGATGGTAGAGCTTATACTTGAAAAAGGAGTTGGAACGTTGAAGATTATCTATTGCTTATCAGAGATATTCTATGATCTATATATGGGTATGAATGTATGACTAATTTCTAGAAGGCTAACAAAAGAGAGACTTTTATCAGAGGCCTTTGAAAGGATCCAATATTTAGATTCTAGATGTATAGGAGACGGAAAAAAATATAATGCAGTAAAGGCATACTGAATAATGCAAACTTCGTTCTCATCGAGACAGCCAACTGGGTCAGTTGTGCCCATGAGATAAAAACTATCTTTGATTGGAAGCCTTCCTTCTTTGAGGCTCTTTTTCTCCTCGTTTGCTAGCACTTGTAGGCGCCATTGGATATAAGGCTCTTCTAATGGAATTCCCGACAAAAGCATCCGAGCAACTGTGAAATTATCATCTATTTCTCCATGGATGAGAGCAACTGTCCACACCCAAAAACAAAACGAAACATCCAAATATTTCATAACTGTTATGCAATTGTTCATGCTACCAATTTCATAAAGACACAGTAGGAGATACTCAGTTAGTGTTTTCAACACTTGGGTAACCTGACACTTGTGATACCCCATACCTAGACCCGACGCATACCTAAGTAAAATAACTCGAATATGACCTAAAAACAAAAATGGCGGGATCTGACCCGACCCCGGCCTCAAATTGACCCGATAATAACACACACGAAAAAACCCAAATCAACCCCAAATGCAAGCATATACGGAATGAGCTGACACGAGCTAACCTACCTGGCTACCTGCACCCAATGACGCAATTATTCTCATACAAAAAGCTGAAAGCAAACAAGACTGATGATTCGAGAATCTGTTGAAGAGCCCCCAAACATTTCAAAACTTACCTCGCAGAGCCCCGCGCATATTTGATAGCAAAGTTCTAGCATCAACAATAGCTTCTTCTAGAATATCCGTAAAGAATTCTCTAGGAACACCTCCATAATGGAGCAGCAAGATCAAAAATCTTGAAAAATGCGGCTGCTTTGGGCGATTACTGATGTCCACAAAACACACATCAAAATTTTGATTTGTTGAGTCCAAATCATTTTAATTGCAGATTTCCACAATTGAGTGAAGAAATATAGTAAACCAATCTAGCTACCAACTCATGGAAGAAACAAGAAACATGCATAAATTAGATACCTGGTTGTCACAATTTCAAATGAGTTGACAGTTGGAGCAGCAATAAGTTTAGGATCAATCTTTACTTTCACCATAGAAGGCCGAATCTGAATAGTTTTCTTTGGAAGCTATAACAAAGACAACAAGCAAGAGTTCATAAACAGCAATCGAAGAACAATGGGTAATAGGTATTTTTGAGGGAACCCAAGGCAACACGTTGAGGAATGTGCATTACTGAACAAAGAGTACTGTCAATGTGCCAAGTTAAATACGAACAAAGCTCAGTATAACTCATGAATCCACTAAAACAACGATAATAAAAATTCTATATTGATGACATCTAGAATTAAAGAAAACATATTCCAAAATACTTCCTATGTCCCCATAGAGAGTTTACATATTTTATTCTGGTTTTTCTCGTTCAAAAGATTACGATTTACGATTCACAGGTAAAAAAAGAAGTGAGACTCCCCAACCAACCCACAAATGCTTTGCTTAAAAAACCGGTTAAAACGCAGACATAAACTATCTACGAGGGACAAAAAGATCATAAACCACCACAGAAATGATGACAAATGAAGCCAAAACAAAGCTACTTAATATATCTACCGTAGGAGGTGAAGTAATCTTGCATGGCGAGATCTTGCTGTTACCATTCAATAAAGACAGCATTAAGATGATACCTTTTTATTTACAAGAACAGTTCCCTTCACCGCACGTCCATTGTAAAACATTCGGAATTGGATCAATAAAGGCTGCAAAATTTAATAAGAAACCTTAACATACGACATTCAGTAAGGGCTTGTTTGGATGAGGGGTTTTAGAGCAAACAGGGGGGGGGGGGGGGGGGGGGGGGGGTTGGGGTCCTTTGTTTGGATGACAAATGTGGTAGGACTTAGGAGGGAAATGAAAGGAGAGGAATTTGGATGGATCCAATTTCCCTTTTACAAGCCTAATCAAAATCCCTCCAACAAAGGAGAAAATTTGGGAGAAAACTACCTTCCTCCATTTCCCCTCCCCTGCCTTTCTCTCCGTGTATGCTATCCAAACACACCCTAAAAGAGTATTACAAGCACTACCCAGAGAAAGAAATCAACTGCACTTACTGGGTCTGATTGGCGACATTTTAACAGGCTGGGGTCCAAAGACTTGTCTTGCAGTTTTATATCATCATGATATCTCTGGAATGACAATTTGAAAAAATTGTGGTTATTATATGGATCGCTTTCAGTTCATAATCCGATCGACAACATTAAAAAAAATCTGACAACATTCAAGAAAATCTGACATCAGTAAAGCACTGTTCCACAAGGGACTACCTGGAGACTAGTGCT
Source organism: Heliosperma pusillum (assembly GCA_022085475.1). Taxonomy (NCBI): domain Eukaryota; kingdom Viridiplantae; phylum Streptophyta; class Magnoliopsida; order Caryophyllales; family Caryophyllaceae; genus Heliosperma; species Heliosperma pusillum. The sequence goes on from JAIUZE010005171.1 coordinate 44,491, forward strand.
CAAATCCCACAACACCATAATTTCAGACCGCTGAAAGATTGTAGATCTCATACACTGTTTTCTAGAGAGAAAAAGGCCACAGACGCAATTTTTTTTCGCATTCATGTCATGCTACCACCACTCAACGACTTTATCAGTTATTCGCACTTCCCACTATTATAATGATACCTTTATTAAGTATTTAAGTCTATACCCTCAGTTCATAATTAAATGCCAATTCGTTTTACTGAGTACTGGACTGACACACTAGCGTATACCTCGTGATTAGAATCATTTGCAAAACTTCCTTTAAAGCAATTCCTAGGGCATCTCCGAGCCAAGTCTTCGGAGATAAAACCCGTTCCATCTGTCTGTATCTGAAGTTTCCCATCTTCACCATACACAAAGGAACCATCTTCATTCTATTATATAAATGAAATACAGGAAACAAGTTAGGGTAATAATAAAAGAGATGTGGCGGAGTAACAAAGATAATCATAAACAAAGGTACGCAGAAGAATTGCCTTGCATGCTATATCATCAATGTCTTCAATACGCACACCGTCATTCAAATCTACATCCAACTTAATAGTCTTTGACAATGTAAGTGAGAACCTGAAGCACAATACATTATACATGCCACACAGCAAAAAGTGCAAGAAGGAACTTAAGCATAGCAAGCTACAAGTTACAACAGTGCAACGAAACAAACCTAGCCATATAAGCTGATAGACTGGAGACTGTGTGCACATGCATAAAGAGGCACCTTGCTGAATGCATTGATATCTTTTCAACAGAATTAGATTTTCCTTTATAGAACTGTGAAAATGAATCCATATTAACAAAATAACACTTCACACCGCACGATGTTGGGTCCTTTTTCTTCGTTCCTTTTCCCCCGTCTTTAAAAGCTGATTACAACAAAAAGGTAATACGAACAAGTTACTCCATGAATTAAGGATCTATTTTGCAAGGCCAACGTAAAAAGCATAAAGAAAAAAGCTGCAGAGGAATAAGATCAATAAGCTTGTCTGGATGACAACATTTATAAGATTCCATATCACGGTGACACATATATGTAATGGGAAAATCTGAAAGATTATCTTCGATCATCAACATCAGGAGTCAAGTGCTATAAATCAAGGGTAGTTTTTAGCCGAAACTAAGGGTTTTAGAAATTTGACATGTCAAAAACTTACCAAAATAGAGAATTGGAAACAGTCTAATGTAATTGCCAAAAAATGAAAACGTAAACAATCAAATGCAACGGAGGGTAAACAATCAAATGCAACGGAGGGCGTCCTGTTTAGTGTGATCTAAACTGCCAACATTCTTTTATCCCATTATTTCCTAATATTTTATAATATAATACTCTAATATAATATTCCTGATAATATTCTCTAATACCATTTAAGTATAATTTAAGCCGCAGACAGGCATTCCTGGCTTATAGACTGACCAAAAAAGCGATAGCATCTTGGGCCAAGAAAAATTCCCTCTTCTGCAAATTTATGGAACCTGCGGTACGTCATTTCAGAGGAACCATCTGCATTTGTTCTGTCCGGCTCTGCAAACTTAACAATTAAAACATTCTCGTCTTTTAGAACTCTCTGAAGGAAAGTGGTAGTTGTCTCTAGGTATGGACCCTGAAAGAAAAAGAATGGAAAACGATACAAATGACCAACTTAGCCCCAAAATTAGAGGGAAGAAAAAGAAAGTGAATTCAAATTTCAGACTGAACTAGTCCATATAAACAGAGTACTTTGAATTTAAGGAATGCAATAGTCCACTTAAACAGTGCCCGGAATGGTAACATGGAGTGAATGGACTGAACGCACAGACGAACAGCTAATTCAAAAGCTACATAACGGAGTGAATGCACAGTTCACGAGTCTTGTGGCAATGATTCAAAGTATGTAGTATATCTATGTTAAAATCTCGATTTCCACATACTGTAAGTCAGTGATTTTTAACAGCAGTGATTTAAAAATGCAACTTGTCACCTACAGCTTCGTAAAACACAAATGCAGGAACAAAACAGCCAAGTAGTTGCATGAATTATGACGCTTAATTTCTAGAAATTAGAACAAACCTTAAAAGCATAGCTTTGATCTGAATAAACATGGCAATGATAGTAGTGAGTTTTCCTTTGACGATCCCAATCACGATACTGCAAGAGAGTGAATAAAAGTGGATCAAGACATTGCAAATGCTGCCTGTGATCATACACGAGGTCTCATAGGCTCATAACATCGACGTCATTGGCGAATTCATGCAGAAATAGAAAAACATGAGGTCACACAGAACCAATAGCCTCAAGGGCTCCCGCACATTGCGAGGCGAGGAGGGGTTAGAAATCTAGAATTACGCAACCGTACCCTGTGTTAAGAACACAAAGAGGCACTTGTAGACAAAAAATGTGCATTTGTCCAACTTTGTTGTCACAAAATTTTAAAATCTAGAATTCTATATAACAGTGACACAAAAGTTAAACGGCACACAGTAAACAGAATGTATGAATTTGCTAGTAGCCACACGACAGATTTTACAATTTGAAACGACAAGCCTTCGGTCCTAAACATCAAGATATGAACTTAAACACCAAAAGTTAACAACTACCCAATATAAATAACACTACCGGCAAATTCTAGAGCAGTATTAGAACTCAAGGCTATAGTCGTACTATAAGTATAGCCACACTACGTTTCAAAGTTATTTGCAAGGCAATTCGGAAGTCTGTAAGATATAATGCAAGAGAAGCTAGCAGGTATAGATGTTTAAACGCATGGAATAAAGACACAGCTCATTTAAAAGTCTCATCCAGAATTCAGACTAGAGGTCAGGCACATACAGTTTATACGGACCGGCTCAATATGGGTTAGGGCCGGGTTTATTAGATGTAGAACGTCTGTTTACCATAAGATTTCAGTTTTTAGACTCCAGTACTCCACAACCGTGTAAACTATTTGCTATTATTTTGCATTACATCATGAGGTTGATAAATATCCTTCCATCGGTTCTCCTTTCATTGAGGAGATATATGATAAGAAAAACCAAGAGCAGGAGGAGAAGATCAAGACAATAGACGACAAAAATGTAACTACTCTATCATGAATTAACATTTGAAATCTGAATCAAGTCGCACCTTAAATCTATCAGCTTTGGTAACAAATTCATGGCCTAATTTATTCCAAATAAGAGACTCATATGCGGCCATGGAAAGGTGTTCTCCTTGTGCTCTCAAACTCTGGATATCCCCAACTGCGACATCCTCCAACTTATTCCTGCACAGTCACCATCTGAGTCATCTTTGCCTACCTCAATAGCTCCCTATCCACCAAGGGCGGAGATGGCAGGCACATTTGCAATTACTTACCTTCCCATGTAACTTAACATCAGAAAGAGCTTCCTAAATTCAAATCCCTCTAATGCAAGAAAATGGGGACTACATCGTGACCCATTTTCTATACCTATCTCCAACCAAGAAAAGATAAACCCCAAATCAAACTATTTTTCCAAATGAATTGCAAAACAATACTCATTGAATTAGCCAAAAGTCCAAACTTTCATTCTCAAATAATGCACCCATCAATTTATAAAATACTACACAGAACTTAATAGAAAAGGCATTTATACAAGATTACAAGATGACACAAATCACACTTCCTCTATTTGAGTTAACTAGCCAGATAAACTCCACGAAAAGTTAAATGAAGCTAATTGACGGAAAACGAGGGAGCATGTTCAAGCTGAGGAATACCCAGCCATAACATGCAAAACTTGATACAAAACCTCAGTACTATTCAATCATGAGAATCAAAACTTGCAGCACAAAAACACTTCCAACTAGTTCACCAATTATCACCACAAATTGATATAAATGATACAAAACCTCACTTAGTGATCATTAACATAGTTGATCAATTATCACCCAACTTTAAAAATTGAAACTTCTAATCATCTTTCAAACAAGATGAGGACGACAACAACATTACCCTAGTGTCTGAATGGCTCCCACAAATCGCGGGGCAAAATTAAAACTTGAAAACAAAATCCAAGTAACATGCAAAAAAAAAAAACATACCATACTGAGTAGATATCCCGGAACTAGAGACAGAATTACTTCCTGTAAAAATACAAAAATTGATCATTATTTGAGCAAATAAAATGCAATAATATATCATAAAAAAACCCATCAAATAACTTAAATCAAAACTACCCAACAACCTTGAGAACTAGAAGTAGAAACCCTTGAAAATTGAGTACAAAGTGTGCTCATTTTTTGAGGGGATTGTGAAAATCCACCATTATTATTATCTACTTTATAATTCTTAGCTTTGTATATAATAAACCCAGTAAACGATTTACTGATTTTAGAGTGACGAATTTGAGAAAGAATCTCAAGAGAAATGAGTTCACCAAGTGAAGCAAGTTCTCTTCTTGCATGAATTTCTGGAGATGGTTGAGATTGTTCTTCACAAATCAAATTAATTAGATTTTCTACTGATTTTGGAAGTGGGTATTCTGTTGAATGATCAACTGACATTATCAATGGTTTTTTTCAGATGAAATTTAATGGAATGGAATACTGGGATTGATTGTAGGATTTTGAAATTTGTATGATATAATATTCAAATTATTATATTAAATGAAGTTTACAAAATAGAAGTTGAAATTTGAAATGAGTGAACTCTCTTAACTGTCAAGTAACAGTAACTACAAGAAGTGTGTTAACAATAAGTCCTTTTTGTGGCGGGACGATCCGTCGCAAGCTTGTGGCGTGACGATACGTCGCAAGTAAGAAGCAAGTGACAAGGCAAGTGGGAGGCTCTATTTGCACCACACTTGCCCCCCACTTGCTCTTTGTGAGGAGGATTTGACTCGGCGCAAGCTTGTGACGGGTCAGCGACGAGTCGGTTCGTCACAAATGAGAATTTTTGAACATTTAAAATCATGGTTTGAGACTTGAGTAGGTGAATTCCTCGTCAATCTAGGATTCTCAGGGGATAAGATTCTCCCCATTTCCTAAAATACAAGTAGTATCAGACCAATCTTGTGACCATGCGGTGAGCGTGTGATCTGGAGTATCCGAGTCACCCACCTACCGGGGAAGGATTTTGGGAATGCATGGATGCGGTCAGATAGTGTCAGGCGCAACGAGAATGTTGCGTTCTTCAAGTAGGGGTGTGTAATACTTCATCTGTAACACCCGCAAATGTACCCTATTTGTAATTTAAAAATATTATACGGATACTTTTCAGCGTAATTTTAGATTTAGTCTAGAACTTAGTTACCGTGTCTAATTTAGCAAATCTGAGTTCGTTTTCGGACTTTACTCGAAATTCCGAGTGAGTTACGCCTTAAGGCGCTTTAGGGCTTTTTCCATGTTTTTTCACTTACTCCCTTGTACCTCCTCTAAACCCTAACTCCCTCATTCTTTTCCACTTACTCCTTCTTCCTCACCAAGCCACCAAAACCCAAAACTCCATTCACAAATTCTCATTTGTGACGGACACTATCCGTCGCAAGCTTAAGACGGATACCATATTCTCTCACAAAATATTCATCAAGGGTGAATGGAAAAGCACATGGGGGGTGCCCACCTTGTCCCCTGTACCCATTTTATCTCACAAAATACCCGTCGCAAGATCCGATCCGTCGCAAGCAAGACCTACTAAACTCCATTTATGCATCACCTCAAATTCCTCACTACTCCTTCATTCCTCACTCAAATCTCCTTATTTTCATCGCTCTCATCGTCCTCTACCTTATGTGGTAATAAAATTACCGTCTTTCTCATTTTCAATTTTTCCGTCTTTCTCAAAGGTGAATTATATTCATCTTTTGTCGTCTTTGTATAGGTGGAGACCTTCAAGACCCCGACAAAGATTACTATCTAGTAGAGGAAGGCTTAGAAATCGATTGAAGACGTGTAAAGGTAACGGTGAAGGGTTACTCGATATCAATACGTGATTTAATGTGTTTTTGATTTTAGTAAACGTATTTAGAATAGGATGATTATTCATAGGATTTGTGTTGTTGATGATAGTTATTATTAGTTGATAATTATTAATGAATATTGATGATTGGTGATGATAGTATGTATTGATGATTTTGGATGATCCTTAGTAATGCTTGATGAATTTCGTGTATATTGGTCCCAGCCGCCCGACCGGCTGCCGGTCAGCTGACCGGCTTGGAAGTGGCTGACTTGAAATTGGCATTTCGACATATATTTGGTATGAAGTAGGTCTCAGTCGGCCGACCGGCAGCCGGTCGGCCGACCGGCTGAGGCACATCTATTTCCTTCATTCTTTTCTCGTATGACTTACGGTCCAGCCGGGTAACCGACAGCCGGTCTGGATCATGCTGATGTTTCGATGTTTTTCAAAGGTTAATATGGTGCCAGCCGGGTAGCCGGCAGCCGGTCCACCTGACCGGCTGGCATACGCTGGTTTTCTTCTCTCTATTCTTTCTTATATTTTAATTTATAATAGTTCGCATGGTTCGTTTATCGTATAAATTTACGTAATGACTTTAAATATTCATGTTTAGAATATATGATATTCCATCCGCTTGTATCGCATGTTTTATGACGGTTTTTGATATATCCCACTTTGAGTCGGTTTTTCATATGTTACGATTTGAGCACTAATCGTTAAGTGCTTTGAACTCTCATTCCCCGGCTACCTCTTTGTTCGTAAGGCTGGAATGTCGGAACGAGGAGTGTATCCTTACTGCTTAATTGCATGTGTTAGTGGGCATATGACGACGTTGTTGGGAGGCGAACGCTTTGCGTTGATCGACCCGGCCGTCAAATGTTGTAACTTGTGAGGTGGTGTCATTGCATGTAGCGTACCGCTTGTTATAATGCTTGTGCTCTATTACGCCTCTTTCGTGAAGGTTGACCGAATTTGGGGTACTCGGCTTCTATGGTTGACCGAGTCTTGGATGCGAAATGTTTATCACATGTCGAATCGGGAAATGTGATTCCGAGAGTCTGGCCAGGTTTAGACTAGGACTGTATTATTATCGTCGTTCTACCAGGAGAAAATTAGTCTACATATACGAAATGTTAATCGTGTATGCGTTCAGGAAAATGTTTATCCCGTGGATTCGATTTTAATCATACTTGCCATGTACACGGTGCTAGTGCGTGTCATTTACCGTGAGAGATGTTGTCTACGTATTCGTACGTTTGGATGGATAATTATATGATTGATTATTTGTGATCTTTGGATGACTTGGCATGGTTTGTTTGTCGAGTCTCAATCTTATCAAGCTTATGCCGCTAACGGTGAGATGCAAGCCCTAGTGAGTGTATGGTTGCCTAATAGTGTCTTCCCCGAGTTTATATATAATATGATGTTACGGTTTTGTATATCATAATGCACTTATATCTTTATATATTGAATTGCCTATTTATCTTTCTCGTATTTCACATGTATATTTATATATGCATACTTCTACTTATGTATTTCCGTTTCTTCTATTTATGTATTTCCGATTAAGTATGTTATTTGTGATATGGCTGGGAGAACCCGGAGTTACTCCCCACTGACTCTGGCGTTCATGTTTTTCATGGATGAACATGTTGCTAGATTGGATGGATTTTGCTTGTTGTATTTTGGGTTCGGGTGTGAGCTAGCGGGCGTTGGCCTGGACGATTCACTTCTAGACGTTCCTTAGCTAGTTGCTAAACAACTTTGTCATTTGTTAACATTTTGAGAGACTTCGTCTCTTGTAGTATATTATACTTTAAGTTTGTAATTATTTGACATTCCTCGTACCTTTCCTTTAGCATGTAAAAAGTTTTAAAAACACCGTATTTTCCGCTATATAAATCACATGCTTGTTATGTTTTATTTCCACTATCGTGAGGGTTGTCACAGTTGGTATCAGAGCCTATGACGCTCCCGACGCACACACGTGAACCCTAAACTTAAATTACTTGACCTTAAAATAATAAATGAGAGATGGGTAGACTTAAGGACCTAAGGTGGTAGTCTTTGGTGTACTTGATGTTTGTTAGGTTCTAACTTGTTTGTTGATTGTGTTGAGTGATGTTATGTTTGTTTGTATCTACCGTCTTGAGGTGGACCATGTGTTGGCAAGAAGAAGTATCTTTTGCCAAATATTGAAGATCGACGAACCTAATCGAAGTGTGTTCCTCCCTCATCTATGATTTCTCTTGTCTATAGCGTACCTTTTCTCTATTCCTTCTACCTAGGTGCTTCTTTCTCTTCCAACTTGTTTTCCTCTTGGAAATTACTCTTGATAGTTTCATCCATCTTACCATTGGTATCCTTACCTTTCTCATGTACCCTTTTTGTGGATGTCATACCCATTTGTTTGTAGTATATTAACCTTCGTCGGAAGAATTTTGGACTTGGTGGAATGTTAGTGTTGATTAGAATGAATTTGGGATTCGAGAAAAATTGTGTAGACTTAAGCTCTCCCCTAGTGGTGAGAGTTGGTATCCTTGAGGAAAGTGTGGTAAGGTATGTTTGATGATTTTAATGTATAAATGCTTGCCATGACTTGTGTGTAAATAGTTCATGATATTCGATGGTGTAAGGTCGAATGAGTTGGCTATGACTTCTTAACTCATTAGTAATTTAGTCTTTTTGACTTATAAGTTTAGTATTGTTTTGAAGACCATGCTTATGATATGTCTAATTGGTGTAAATAAGAAGCTTTGAATGATATCTTGAGGTGCAAAATACTTTTGAGGTTAAGTGACGTCTTGTGGTTTCCTATTGGGTGTTTGTGAGTATAGGCTTGGTGGAAAAGCATTTGTCTATAGTTCTTGGATTTAAAAATATGATCTTATCTTAATATGGTATCGGAGACTCGTTTGAAGTAGTAAGGTTTCGTTGTAAGTCGAACCATATTACTTGAGGATTATAGATATGAGTGAGATTCGATGATGTGAGCTATGATGGAAATACCTTGGGACGTTAATGATGATGTTTGACTTGATGTTGTACTTTGATAATAATGAACTCGTGGGCTATATGACTTGAAAATGACCTAGTATAAGGGAGTATTTGTTAGTCCTTCAGTTAAAGAAACCTTTGAGGTTGTGTTGAATATTTGAGCTAAAGGAATGTTACTATGCTTGAGTTGCAATTCCGCATTTGGGAATCCGTGTGATATGAAAGGATGGATGAATTGGGTTGTAGTCGATTTGTCGAATTTAGGCGTACCTTACTTTGATGATTTGTGGTACTATGGTCCCTTGTTTGACCTTTATTATCGGGATGACTTGCTTTGCTATCACCCTAAGTTTGAAACGAGAAATTTTGTGGATTAAACCTTAAACCTTTACTCGTGCCATTGTCCCTTTTCATTTCCATTCTTGAATGTTTTTGTCAAGATTTATCTTTAAGAAATCGCATGCTCGTATCTTCTTTCTTACTTGGATATCTTCATAACTCTACTATCTGCTTTGTCTCTTGCTTATGACCTCGTTATTTTCAAGCGTTCCTCTCTTATAATCTCGTGCCTGAGTATTCTCGTGTTCTCCTTGAGATTTTCTTATCGTTTCCTAACTCGTTGCTGCTTAATCTTTTCTCTAGTGGTTTGGATATCCCTTTGTAAGGCTCAGAGAGTAAGTGTAGTGTATTTTGGGATTCTTTAGCTAGAATATGTGTCGTTGGATTGAGCAAATATCATGTTGTATTTGATCATGAGAAATAGGACTTAAGCTCTAGGATGAATCCTAATAGTGATAATGTATCCTCTCTTGGTGGTTTTAGATTTGGAGCTTGGTATTGTAGTGTTATTTTGAGAATTGAGTGGATCATGATAATAGTTCGTTGTTGTTGGGTATTATAACAGTTGCTTGGGATATCATCTGCGAATTGGATGTCTCTAATTGGTGGATTCTAAAAGAGACTTTGCTTTAGGGTAATTAAGCTGGTACCTAAGGTTTGAGGAGTATTGTCATAAATGAAAATTGATTCATTTTGAGTTTTAGATGAACTAGATGATTTGAATGGTTGTCTGATTGCCAAGTGATTGGCCATTTGTGGTTTGGAATTAGTAATTCTCTTTTATTCTTAAGGAATCATAGTTTGAGATTGAGAAATGTTCGTTGCAAGCTTTGGATAGTGAGTGGTCAGTTGTTATGGGTTATAGAGTTAGAATGGTGAACCCATTTATCTTGAGGATTAGTAACCACCATAGTTTGCTAATGTGACTATTTATATTTGAGGCTTTGAGCGTAATAATGATCGAATGAAGGATGTTATGGCGTATTAAAGAATTATTATAATCGATAATTGATTGTGGGTTTTTCCTTGTCGTGAGATCTGGGATGAGGCTAGTTGGATCTTAGATAATTATGTTTGTTGCTTTGATTGTGATTGTTGTAAATAATGTTTATGGAGTTTGGCGATTTAGGATGGTTAAAGTGTAATTGAGGTAAATTACATTCTCTTAAGACTAGTTTGTTAGTAGAGTTAGTGATATCGAATTCTTGTAGATCTTCCTGCCGACTTCATCGTGATTCTTCCTATCCCTAAGAGTTCGATTTGTTTCATTTTGCGTGTTTTGTATATATTTTGTTACCCTGAATTGTGTGTGAGATGTGTGAGTCGCTCTATGTACGTGTAATGTCTTCTTATTTTGATTTTATCTTTGAGAAAACCTTCGAAATTTCCATATTGTATTTCTAAATTAACTTTTCAAAGAAGTCTAAAGATGGATTTTGTACCCTCTTTTTGGAGAAAATAGATTTCTTTTGCTTTTATGCTAGGATTATGCGTTTGGTTGGATGTTTGGACTTGTTATTGGAGACGTCTGGTGACTAGTCCTGCACTTACTAACGCTTGTTTGATTTTCGATTTCACTATTTCGACATTGATTTGATGTGGATAATTAGAGTTCTCGTTCGCGACGGGCACTCTTGAGATCCGTAAATAAAGTTTCGCACTTATGAAAAATTTCCTTAAACCATTTTCGAGAAGAACATCATTTCATAAATGTTTCCCTTGTAAAAGCTTTCGTGTTAATTTTGAAAACCGATTCTTGTCTTTGATACTTTTGTTTTCTACTCTCAAGTTTCGTGGACGAAACTTTTTAAAAGGTGAGTTGATTGTAACACTCGTAAATGTACCCTATTTGTAATATAAAAATATTTTACGGATACTTTTCAGCGAAATTTTAGATTTAGTCTAGAGCTTAGTTTCCGTGTCTAATTTAGCAAATCCGAGTTCGTATTCGAACTTTACTCGAAATTCCGTGTGAGTTACGCCTTAAGGCGCTTTTGGGCTTTTTTCCCCATATTCTTCCACTCACCTTTATATTCCCTTTTTCCCTCATCTTTTTCCACTTACTTCTTCTTCTTCTTCTTCATTATGTAACCAAAACCCTAAACACCATACTGGCTCAAACTCATAATCGACACTACTCCTTCATTACTCGCTCAAATTCACTAATTTCCGTCTTAATCTTTCCCTCTCATCGTCCTCTATCCTATTTGGTAATAAAATTACCGTCTTATATTCATCTTTTATTGTCTAATTGTAGGTGGTGACCTTCAAGACCCCGACAAAGATTACTATCTAGTGGAGGAAGGCTTAGAAATCGATTGAAGACGCGTAAAGGTAACGGTGAAGGGTTACTCTGTTGGAGCAAGTGTCCTCCACAATAGTGCATTTATATTATAAATCTCATTTTGGAATATTAGTGGGATGACTAGTATTTTGATACTCCACGTCAGTTGATTAACGTAAATCGATAACGGTCAGCTGACTAGAGTTAGACGTTATTGTCGTATGACGGCGGTAATCAACTGACCCCTTTCGGTCACACCTATAGGATAAGACCCAAACAGAAATTTAATTATTTGTATACGATACATATTAATTAGTACTTTACGTATATATTTGATATATGTTTAAGTTACGAGAGTTAGTTATTGGAAGTTGAGTTACGAACTCATTCCGGATAAGTCTATTAGTCAATTATACGATAATTGACTGAATAAATTTAGCGTCTTATTTTAATACGATGGAATAAGATTTAATTTAGTGATTAATAGTTAATTAATTAAATTAGTTGAGGTTATGCATATACTTTGAAGTAGAGGTGATTAGTCAATTATATTTACAAGGAGTTGTAAAATAAACTAACTAGGCATTGTGGGACCCATTATATATTGATATAATGATAAAATATCACTTAAAAATTAAGTGTATATTATTTATTAATTTGAGTCATATAATTGTTATATGATCAAATTAACCCTTAATTATACAAGATAATTAAGCATGTGATTATAAGTATTTGTGAGACAAATATCAAAAATCAAAATGTACCACATGACACTAGTGGGGGCCGAAATCATGTAGTGGAATAACATGATGGTTGTTGTTTCTTGTATCACACTACAACATGTGATCATGTCATGTTTATGACACATGATCATGTTCTTATTCATTCCTACACTCAACAAGTTTGCATGAGATTATTTTAAGCAAAATAATAGGCCACTAAGGCTCTCCTTGGCCGGACCATGTGTCCTTTATATGGACAAAATTGTTGTTCATTTCAACACACTAGTTCATTCTTATTTTGCATGTTTATCACTTTAAAATCCTCAACTCTCTAAAACTCTCAAACACTAATATTTTTCCTATTAATAGAGTAGTAATAAATCTAATATTAGTTCATATTATCACTTGTGTTTTCTAGTCAAAAACAAAATGATTAGTTTGGGTTTTCTCTTGGGTGCATCTTGAAGGAGAACTTCTAACTTGAAGATTACAAGGAGGATCATCAATTTATTTCTAGCTCAAGATCAACAAGAAAGGTGTTTCTTGTTGTGCCCATATAAACCGAAATTTCCCAATGTAAGGAAATTTCTTCTTATTTTTATTATGCATTTTAATTTGCATGCATGTTACATAGATCTTTATTAAACACTAAATTAACAAGTAATTTAGTAACTAATTAGAGGAGTCTAATTAGGGTCTATGAACTTTCATGTGGTATCAGAGCTAGCTTGTAGCATGCATATTGATTTTGAGCATTAAAATCGGGTTATACGATAACTTGAGTTAAATCGAAAATTTATGTTAAAAAATGGTTTTCACAAAATTTTCTGATTTTCATGCATACCTACTGACCTCAAAATGTTTGTGGTCGAATTTGGTGAATTTACGAATTAATTTGCTATTTATTATGATTTATGGCCTTTAAAACCGAGTTAGCATGCGGTTTTATGTTAAAAGTTAACTAAAAATAGTTGCATGTTGAATCTGGCCTCAAATTTTTTATATGATCTCAAATGCATGGTGTAAATATTGTATGTAAAGTTTCGTGACTTTTGGTCATGTATTGCATGGTTATTGATTTTTATTGGATAAAAATCGATTTAAAGGAGTTATTTTGTTCTTAAAAATGAAACGAGACTTTTTGGAGTTCAAAATTTTTGGGCAAATATTTGTTTCATCATTTTTGTTTCATCATTTTACTATTTTAGTTGGTTTTTATTTGATAAAACCGATTTTTATAAAGCTATTTGTTCATAAAATCATTTCAAATTTTTGGGCAAATATTTTTTGTTCTTGAGGTTCCTGGGAGTGTTCCAGTATGTACAAAATTTTTGTTTCAATTTTTAATGATTTTTCATTTTATTTTGGGTTTAATTCATAAAAGTTATGATTAAACCTCTTTAAATAGCAAATGCGATCACTTCAAACTAATTAAATACAAATAAAATTAGTGGGGACTAATTTTGAGTTCTAAATCAATTTAGATAATTAGTTTGAGCTTAAATACGATTTAAGTGTTGATTATTGATTTTTAGTAGATAAAATCGATAAAATTCGTAAAAACCGAGCTAGAATGAACATGACAAGTGTTGTGGGTGCTTTTGACACGATTTTACACATTTTTATTTATGTTGTTATTATTGAATGAATGAATGTCATTTTTTTATTTTTATTGCAAGTTGTACCTAGTATGGCCTAGATTATTTTAATCGGTATTACCCGTAATGTAAGGGAATACCGATTCGGTTGTAATTTTTTTTTTTGCGATCTCGTATCGCCCGTTTGTAATAATTAATAGATTTATTTTGATCAAATGTATAATAGGATTTTCTATGTATCATTTGTATCTTTTGTATTTATTTAATGTGAAGACGGTGATTCTCGAAGTCGGTGTTCCAAAAGACGGTGTCATATTGGAAGGCGTTCCATGAGGAGGCAAGGGATCAAGGAGCTGGTTTCCGATTTTGTAATCTGTTGGAGTAAGTGTCCTCCACAATAGTGCATTTATATAATAAATCTCATTTGGAATATACGTGGCATGATTAGTATATTTTGATACTCCACGTCAGTTGATTAACGTAAATCGGTAACGCTTGGCTGACTAGAGTTTGACGTTATTGTCGTATGACGGCGGTAATCAACTGATCCCTTTAGGTCACACCTATAGGATGAGACCCAAATAGAATACTAATTATTTGTATACGATACAGTTTAATTAGAGCATTACATATATTTGATATGTACGTTTAGTTACGAGAGTTATTTATTGGAAATTGAGTTGCGAACTCATTCCACTTAAGTTTATTAGTCAATTATACGATAACTGACTGAATAAATTTTACGTCTTATTTTAATACGATTAAATAAGATTTAATTTAATGATTAATCGTTAATTCATTAAATTAGTTGAGGTTATGCATATATTTTGAGGTAGAGGTAATTAGTTAATTATATTTACAAGGAGTTGTAAAATAAATTAACTAGACATTGTGGGACCCATTATATATTGATATAATGGTAAAATATCACTTAAAAGTTAAGTATATATATTACTTATTAATTTGAGTCATATAATTGTTATATGATCAAATTAACACTTAATTATACAAGATAATTAAGCATATGATTAATAAGTATTTGTGAGACAAATATCAAAAATCAAAATGGTCCATTATGGACACAAGTGGACCGGTTTTGAGTAGGTAAAATCATTAGTGACTTTACTCTACCAATTCTACACTCCATCACATGATAATGAATTGTTATGACACAATCATCATGACAATTACTACCAACACTCAAAGTCTTTTGCATGTGAGTAAAAGAAGCAAAATAAGAGCCATATATGGCTCAAAGTGACCGGCCAAAGAGGCCTTCATATTGAACAATTGTTGTTCAATTTCATTATCACTTCAATTCATTATGCTTATTCTCACTTCTCTTTCAAAACTCAACTTCTCTCTAAACTCTCATATATACTAATATTCTCTACATATTACTAGTGTAGTAATACAATAATATTAGTAGTATTTATCTTACTTATTATCTAGTTAATAATAAGGTAAGATTATTTGGGTTTAATCTTGGGTGCAACAAGAAGGAGACCTTCTACTTTGGAGGTTATTTTTGGAGGATCATCCACTTAATTTCATGCTCAAGAACAATAAGAAGGAGTTCTTATTGTGCCCATATTGAACCGAAAAATCCCAATGTAAGGATGTTTTGGTCTTATCTTTTCTTTTATGCTTTTATATTTGCATGCATGATAACTAGATCCTAAATCATTAACTTAATGTAATTTAATGAACTAATTAGAGGAGTCTAATTAAAGGTCTAGGACTTTCATGTGGTATCAGAGCTCAATTGTTACATGCATGTCGATTTTAGGCATTAAAATCGAGTTATACGATAACTTGGGTAAAATTGAAAATTTGTGTTAAAAATTGGTTTGCACAAAATTTTTGATTTGCATGCATACCTACTGACCTCAAAATGGTTGTGGTCAAATTTGGTGATTTTATGGATTAATTTGCTATTTATTTTGATTTATGGCCTTTAAGTCATGTAAATATGCATATTTTATGTTAAAAGTTAACTAAAAATAGTTTCATGTTTATTCTGGCCATGAAATTTGGATATGACCTCACATGCATGTTGTAAATACTTTATGTAAAATTTCATGACTTTTAATTAAGTTTTGCATGATGATTGATTTTTATAAGATAAAAGTCAATAAAGTGAGATCATTATGTTTATAAAATTGAAACGTCCTTTTCTGGTCTTGAAAATTTTTGGTACATTTTAAATTCTGATTTTGATACTCTTGGTGAAATTTCATAATTTGTTTCACTGTTTTACTATATTTAATGATTTTTCTTTGATAAAACCATTAAATATGAAGTTATTTGTTCATAAAATTAATTTAAATTTTTTTGAGCAAATGTTTTTATTTTTCGAGTTCCTGGACATGTTCCTGAATGTAAAAAATTTTTGGTTTCAAATTTTATGATGTTTATATTTTATTTTGGTTTTATTTCATAATTGTTATGATTAAACCGTAATATTTAGCAAATGAAATCAAATCGATCTAATTAATGACCAACAAAATTAGTAGTGACTAATTTTGAGTTCTAAAACAGTTTAGTTGATTAGTTTGAACTTAAATACGATTTAAGTGTTGATTATTGATTTTTAATGGGTAAAAATCGATAAAATCCATAAAACCGAGCTAGAATGAGCATGATAAGTATCAAGGACGATTTTGGCATGATTTTTTGCAGCATTTTATTTATGTTGTTATTGTTGAATGAATGAATGCCTTTTATTTAATTTTTTAATGCAAGTTGTACCTAGTATGGCCTAGATTATTTTATTCGGTATTACCCGTAATGTAAGGGAATAACGATTCGGTTGTAATTTTATTTGCGATCTCGTATCGCCATTTGTAATAATTTAATTTCATTTTTAGATCAAATGTATAATAGGAATTTTATTTGTATCTTTTTGTAATTAATTATTATGAAGACGGAGATTCCCGAAGTCGGTGTTCCAAAAGACGGTGCCATGAAGAGGCTAGGGGCCAAGGAGTTGGTTTCCGATTTTGTAATCTACTAGTTAATTAGATTAGCTAGGTGGCCATACTAGGATTTATTATTTGCTTGCTTTATGTTTTCCGCTCATGCCAAAATCGCCAACATGCATCTTTATTTCTCGATTGTCAATTCAAAGTTATTCAAAATTCACCGACTTAGTTCGCTTATAGGGAATTAATAACTAAATTGACAAGACCTCTCACATAACTTAAAAAAAAATTGAGATTTAGCCTTACCAATTGAAGCACCTATGAACCCCGTGTTCATTAGGGCTACCACGCTCGTGGGTCCCTTTTTACCTCGGGTAAGTAGGGTGATGCGATCACAAGCCAAAATTGGATTGGAGTCAACGAGATAAACGTTATCTTGGGACTAGGAGATGGATTTAGTTGAAATCCGTCAACCAAGAGTTCTAAGGGTAGAATTAATCAAGAATTGACTTACCATTTTAGATAAAGGTAGCATACGATGACTATTTTTTTGTCTAAAGATGGGTCTTGGAATCACTTATATAATTTCGTGAGGGGTCATTATATGAGTGACTTGTTAAAATTGTTTTACAAGTGAATTATATAT
Source organism: Heliosperma pusillum (assembly GCA_022085475.1). NCBI lineage: Eukaryota > Viridiplantae > Streptophyta > Magnoliopsida > Caryophyllales > Caryophyllaceae > Heliosperma > Heliosperma pusillum. The sequence goes on from JAIUZE010005171.1 coordinate 61,922, forward strand.
AAGCAATGAATGTTTGTTTTCCGTTCATATTTATTCGCAATGACAATTATTTTTCTTCTACGAACTTGTAAATCCGTTCAATCGTGGAAAGGAGTTTCCATTATTTTATACGGTAGCATTTTGATTGCAATCTCCGTTTAAACCACCGTAGCTAATGACAAAATGAATTTTTTCTTTTGATCCTCATATTCACCATCGCAAATATCTCTTATGAAGAGTATATGAATAACTCACACTTAGTCAAAAACGTTTTGATTTTGTTTTAGTGACGTCATCTTATAACAATGGTACATCAATCTTTTCGCTCCAACGAAAATATTTGTATTTTTGGTATGTCGTCATAATGCTCCTTATCGAGGCTTACCTCAAAAAGAGGCCAAATCAGTTGGGACGACTAGGTTTTTCGATTTATTTGAAATCGTGAATAACCAAATACCGTAGTCACTTCATGAAAGGTTTATCCTTTTGAAGGTAAAACCATGAATGAAATGAAGAATAGTCTTCACAATAATTCTAATATACTTGTCTAAGTAGAGATTCATGAAAGTGAGTGGGAGCACTAAGAATGATGTTTATATTCTTAATTGTTAAGACGAGGTTCAAGAGTAGGTTGGCACGAGTTTGGCACAAGCCAAGGGAAAAAGGCAAGACTATTTTGAATAGCAAAGTCAAAACCCAAGCAAGGTGTCGAACCCAGCTTTTGACGTATCTATTTTACAGTGTAGAACACAAGAAAAGAATCTGTCCCAAGTTTTCTAAAGAGTTAGAAATTGGGTGTACTATTTTCACCCATAATATCTATATGATCGACATTTATTTTGCTAAATGCAATTTTTGGGTGTTAGATACCCATTATGGTTTTCATCAATGTATTCAATGCATATAATAATGATTCGTGCGACGACTAACCATGATTAAATGTCGACCTACAAGGAAAATATAACTATTGTAGTTATAATGTGATCAATCTAGTTTTGGATTTAGAGGTATACTTTAATAAACGTTATTATGAACATGACCTCTAAATAAAGAATATAGTATCCACTTTAGTGTACGACACAAGTGTTTCACTTTTGTGAATGGAACAAGCGTTGTATCTTTTTATGCCTTTACTTGGTCCATGGTTATAACCATACCAATCAAAGGTAATTATATTCTTGACCTAAACTGGAAATTACTTGTCATATAGATTGAAAAAAAGGCTCAAAATTGGTGACCCATGTCTAATCTTAATTCTGGATTGTGTAGCACATTGAGAGGCTAGTATTAACCACTATCCCTAAACCATCTGATTTTGAATCTTATGGTGTGTGCGAATCTTGTATTCAAGGCAAGATGATTCGTGCCCTTTTGTTAAAAAGGAAATCGAACTAGTAAGTTATTGGCCCCATTACATAAGAATACATGTGGTCCAATAACAAACACAACCAGAGATGGTAATGATTACTTCACTTGATTTACCGACGATTTAAGTATATATTATGTTTGATTCTACTTAATGAGGTGCTAAAATAAATCTTTGAAAAGTTCAAAGAGCTTCAATGTGAAGTAGTTAACCACTAAGAACATTAGATCAAGGACTTACGACTAAATCTTAACTTACATATCTAAGTATTGACTTTGATTTTCACCAAAAGTATTGTGAAATGGTTTCACAAGTTAACTTCTCTAACACACATTATTAGATAAGGTGTTGTTGAATAGAGAAACAGAACCTTATACGATATGGTTTTGTCTTTGTCAAGTCAAAATGAGCCATTTGACTAACCTTGGGATCTTAATATTTTTGTCTGCTATTTCTTTTCCCACCATATTAAAACACATTTAAAACAGTCTGATTTCATTCCATATACGATATGGGTAGGTAGCGTACCTAATTTATAAGTTATTTGAATGAAACAAGTGCTCAATAATCCCACATTGACCACGAGAACAAAGCGTTTGTGACTCGTGATGCTGTCTTTCAATAAAAATACGATTATTTCTTGATAAGACAGAGTAGGAGAAAATGTTTCAAGAGCCACAAACTGAGCATATGGTCCGGAAAAAGTTTCCTCATTGCTTGTTCAGTAGTAGTTTCTTCGGAACCTAGGAGGTCAGATGAAATTTTATCACTCCTTTATAGTGATGAATTCTAATATGCGACTTATAAAAGACTGTTTTTAGTCCCAACTTCTTTCTATGGCTTAGAGTCATATGATTCGTAATGGACTCCATGCATGATGGTCAGGTATGTGACCTGGTAAATTTTACTTGAAGAAGTACGACCTCTTCAATGTAAATTGATTTTTAAGATCGAAATTTGCATGGATGAACATTAAAATGTTTTCAAAGATAACTTGGTAGGCAAAGAGTTTTGCACCAACCTTAATTCTTTGATCCATTCGAATATACTTAGCGATTACAGCATATCATAATAGTATGATGCCAACTGGATCTCAAGATCCACCTTCTTGAATACGATTCTAGAAGAGGTAGTATATTTTATATTCACCTGTGGGTTCATAGATCCTAACTATCCTAAGTTAATTTGCAAGCTTAAGAGGATGTCTTAAGTAAGCACTAAAGAGTTGGAATTAGTGTGTCAATCATGTCATAAAATATTTCTCGATATCTCGAGGAATTAAGTTTATACATGAAGTTTAGTGGGAGTAATATGGTTTTCATCAGTCTTATATGTGGAGACATATTAATCATTTTAGATGATGGAAGATTTTGGAGAAGTAGAATACATCTTTTAGATATCTGGATTTATGGAGATAAATCTAAAAGGATATTAGCATTGAGTCAAAATTCTTATATTGATAAGATCTTTGACTAGTTCAAGGAAGTTGAACACATCATAATTGATTCCTTTTGCTTCCGCTGCGGGATCAATTATATATGCTGTGATGTATACTCAATCCGACATTTCGCATGCTTTGAGTATGACGAATCATTTGCAATCAAATCCAAGTGAGAGTCACTTGATAGCCATAAAGAACATCCTTAGTACTTGCGAAGGACTAAAAGATATGTTCCATGTGTTTGGAGTTTAAAATAAGTTGCGTGTAAGGGTTACACAGACTTCAGTTTCCAAACTGATCAAAGTGATTTGAAATCACGAGCTGGCTGTGTTTTATAGAAGATTTATCTGTTGGAAGAGTTCCAAGCAGAAAAGACTATTGGAAAGGTTCCAAGTAGGAGTGACATTTTAAAATATAAATGTCATGTATCCGCTGGAAGTGTTCCAGGCAGTTTATTATTGCGGATTTCACTTCGGAAATGCAGTACATTGCATCATATGATGATGCATATGAAAGTAGCTTGGATTCGACAGTATTGGAGGAACTAGAAGTAGTTCCTATAGTTGTGTATCCTATCCCATGATACTGGTAAAACAGTGGGAGCTACCCTTAGGCCAAGAGTCCTAAGTCTAGATTCAAACCTAGACATGTACTCAGAAAGTCTTATGTAATATGAGATTACGTAGACAAAGAGAAATAGCAATCAGAACGATGGGAGAGATGCAAGTATTTCTAATCCATTAGCTATGATTTTGCAGGCTGAACATGATAGTCATGTCATTTCAATGGGATTGAAATATGCACCTGAATTGCTAGAGATTATGAGATATGAAATTATTGATAACGTATCAATTTTTCCAAATATTAGATAATCGCATTCATTGTTAGAGTTTCATGAAAAACTCCTTTATTTAGTTTGACTAAATTTTAATACTTTGTTTATCCGAATTGGTTGAAAGAAAGGTTGAACCCAATTCAAGTGAACAGGATGAACTTAGTGTTTTTGTCCCTAGTCACTCATTTGAGGTGACGTCTCGAAGTGACTAGATTGTAAGTCGATCGATGGTTGGTTCAGCACCATGGGGTCATGGAGATGACTGGTCGTTTACATAGACAGACTGTGGAGACACTCTGTCGGACAGTGACCATAATAGAGTCCCTTATCAAAATTGTTGAAGCCTGGTCGTGGCGGGGATTTCTATTATATTCCTATGAGTCGATTCTTTAGACTGGCGACCATTTACCTGAGTCAGTGTAATTTCCGATTGACTTTGGTTTTTGTCCTAGGTCGTGCCGTGAAAGGAGGCCGATGGGCATCTACTGGGTCATGGTGATTTGCATTATACAGTGTAAGTTGGGTCAACAGGAATTGTCCACCCACGTTGGGTATTAACATCTTCGGGCCACTCGAGGAGTAGTAACTGGAAATGCGTGGCCACGCTCGGAAGAGATCTCTGGTAGATTTTCCGGTCAGACAGTTACTCTCCCAGATCGAGAAAACCACTCTATTTATATTTTTCAATTGCAAGTGCGACCTGTAAGACACCTTGCAATGAGTGGGAGGATGTGACGCAAAAGAGACAAGAGAATCGGTAGCACACAACTTGTCGAGACAAGTGGGAGAAATTGTAGGAGGAGGAGTCCTCCGCAATAGTGTTGCTACATGCACAACTTGTATCAGACAAGTGGGAGATTGTTGGAGTAAGTGTCCTCCACAATAGTGCATTTATATAATAAATCTCATTTGGAATATACGTGGCATGATTAGTATATTTTGATACTCCACGTCAGTTGATTAACGTAAATCGGTAACGCTTGGCTGACTAGAGTTTGACGTTATTGTCGTATGACGGCGGTAATCAACTGATCCCTTTAGGTCACACCTATAGGATGAGACCCAAATAGAATACTAATTATTTGTATACGATACAGTTTAATTAGAGCATTACATATATTTGATATGTACGTTTAGTTACGAGAGTTATTTATTGGAAATTGAGTTGCGAACTCATTCCACTTAAGTTTATTAGTCAATTATACGATAACTGACTGAATAAATTTTACGTCTTATTTTAATACGATTAAATAAGATTTAATTTAATGATTAATCGTTAATTCATTAAATTAGTTGAGGTTATGCATATATTTTGAGGTAGAGGTAATTAGTTAATTATATTTACAAGGAGTTGTAAAATAAATTAACTAGACATTGTGGGACCCATTATATATTGATATAATGGTAAAATATCACTTAAAAGTTAAGTATATATATTACTTATTAATTTGAGTCATATAATTGTTATATGATCAAATTAACACTTAATTATACAAGATAATTAAGCATATGATTAATAAGTATTTGTGAGACAAATATCAAAAATCAAAATGGTCCATTATGGACACAAGTGGACCGGTTTTGAGTAGGTAAAATCATTAGTGACTTTACTCTACCAATTCTACACTCCATCACATGATAATGAATTGTTATGACACAATCATCATGACAATTACTACCAACACTCAAAGTCTTTTGCATGTGAGTAAAAGAAGCAAAATAAGAGCCATATATGGCTCAAAGTGACCGGCCAAAGAGGCCTTCATATTGAACAATTGTTGTTCAATTTCATCATCACTTCAATTCATTATGCTTATTCTCACTTCTCTTTCAAAACTCAACTTCTCTCTAAACTCTCATATATACTAATATTCTCTACATATTACTAGTGTAGTAATACAATAATATTAGTAGTATTTATCTTACTTATTATCTAGTTAATAATAAGGTAAGATTATTTGGGTTTAATCTTGGGTGCAACAAGAAGGAGACCTTCTACTTTGGAGGTTATTTTTGGAGGATCATCCACTTAATTTCATGCTCAAGAACAATAAGAAGGAGTTCTTATTGTGCCCATATTGAACCGAAAAATCCCAATGTAAGGATGTTTTGGTCTTATCTTTTATTTTATGCTTTTATATTTGCATGCATGATAACTAGATCCTAAATCATTAACTTAATGTAATTTAATGAACTAATTAGAGGAGTCTAATTAAAGGTCTAGGACTTACATAATCATCTAGTTAATTAGATTAGCTAGGTGGCCATACTAGGATTTAATTTGATTGCTTGCTTTATTTTTCCGCACATGCCAAAATCACCAACATGCATTTTATTTATCGATTGTCAATTCAACGTTATTCAAAATTCACCGACTTAGTTCACTTATAGGGAATTAATAACTAAAATTGGCAAGTCCTCTCACATAACTTAAAAAGGAATTGAGATTTAGCCTTACCAATTGAAGTAGTTATGAACCCCGTGTTCATTAGGACAACCACAACGTGGACCTTTTTACCTCGGATAACTAGGGTGATACGATCACACGCCTAAATTGGGTTGGACTCAACAAGATAAGCGTTATCTTGGGACTAGGAGATGGGTTTAGTTGAAATTCGTCGACCGAGAGTTCTAGGAGTAGAATAAGTCAAAAGTTGACTTACCGTCTTGTACATAAAAGTTGCATGACATGTTCTTTTGTCTAAAATGCGGGTCTCGGAACCGCTTATATAATTTCGTGAGGGGTCATTATATGAGTGACTTGTTTAAATTGTTTATGCAAGTAAAATTGATTAAAACAATGAATGTTAATATTTCCTAATTTTGTTATAGTTATTCATAATTCGCAATGGCAACCAATAACAACGCCATTCAACTTGGAAAAGACTCTTGGCTAAGGTCCGTAATGGACAAATGCATCTTAAAAGACGATGGAACTAATTTCGTTGAGTGGGAGCAAACGATCAAGGGCGCGCCGTTATCGGATAACGTTTTACGCTACTTGACCGAGGCACCTCCCAATGAAGCCGGCCCAAGAGCCACTAATGCGGCCAAAGCCGCCTATGAGGAGTACCTTAAGGTAGCAAACGACGTCAAGATGGTCTTGATTTGGTCGATGTCCTCAAGCCTTAAGAAACAATACATCACCCTTGGAGCATATGAGATATTCTCTAGGGTGACGTTGGCTTTTTCTCTATCACCCGAGATTCGCCAATACAATGTTATGACTCGGCTTTTTGAAGCCAAGCTAGAGAAGGGCCAAAAGGTTGGCCCACATGTGCTTAAGATGGTGGAACATGTGGACACTCTAGATCGTCTAGGGGTCAAGATTCCTAAGAAGCTAGCGGTTGGCCGCATCCTTCACTCACTTCCTCCCAAGTTTGCCCAAGCTAGGGCAAACTATAACATGCATGGCATGGATAAGAGCTTTCACGAGCTCCATGCTCTACTTACCCAAGTCGAAAGGGATATAGAAGCAAGTGGGAGTGAGCAAAAGGATGTTCTTTCAATGAGATTGAAGAACTTGAAGCTAGGGGTTCAAAAGCGGAAGGGAAAAGCCAAGGCCCAATTTAAGAAGCAAGGAAAGGGAAAGGGCAAAGCTATTGTGAATAGCAATGCCAAGGCTAAGGATAAGAAGCACGCCGAAGCCGAATGCTTTTATTGTAAAGGCAAGGGACATTGGAAACGCAATTGTCCCAAGTATTTGAAGGATAAGAAGGACGGATGTGTGACACCGTCAGGTATAATGCTCTCTTCTCTCTATATGATAGATATTAACTATGCTTGCACTTCCACTTGGGTATTTGATACTGGATGTGTTTCTCACCTTTGTAATCACTTGCAGGGGCTGAAGGACGTGCGAGCACTAGCCAAGGGTGATGTGGACCTACGAATGGGGAATGGAGCAAGAGTTGCCACCGTCTCCGTAGGAACTTATGTACTAACTTTAGCTAGTGGTCTTGAGTTGTATTTAAATAATTGTTATTTTGTACTCTCCTTGACTAAGAACATTATCTCCATTTCCGTACTTGACGCGGAGGGTTTCTCATTTGTAATCAAGAACAGTAGTTGTTCATTTTCTTTTAATGATGTGTTTTATGGTAAAGCCATCTCTATTGGAGGTATTTATGTTCTTGATAATGTTAATGAAATATATCATGTAGAAAGCAAGAAGCGCAAATTAGGTGAACCTAATCAATCATACCTTTGGCATTGTCGTTTAGGTCATTTAAACGAACGACGCAAAAAGAGACTTGTTTCAACGAAACTTCTCAAACCATTTGATTACGAATCTTATGGTGAATGCGAATCTTGTCTTTTGGGCAAGATGACTCGTGCTCCTTTTACGGGAAAAAGGACACGAGCAAGTGAAGTATTAGGCCTTGTACATACCGATGTATGTGGCCCAATGACTCTCCAAGCTAGAGGTGGTTACAAGTACTTCATTACTTTTACCGACGATTTGAGTAGATATGGATACGTCTACTTAATGAGGCATAAGAGTGAAGCCTTTGAAAAGTTCAAAGAGTTTCAACATGAAGTGGAAAACCAATTGAATAAGAAGATAAAAACCCTACGATCCGATCGTGGTGGTGAATATCTAAATTATGAATTTGATTCACACCTAAAAGATTGCGGTATAGTATCACAATGGACTCCTCCTGGAACACCTCAATTAAATGGTGTGTCTGAAAGGAGAAACCGAACTTTATTAGATATGGTTCGGTCGATGATGAGTCTTACAGAGCTTCCTGACTCGTTTTGGGGATTTGCCATCTTAACCGCAATATTTTCACTAAATCGTAGCCCGACTAAAGCGGCCAATAAGACTCCATATGAAATATGGAAAGGAAAGGTTCCTTATTTGTCGTTTATGAAAATTTGGGGTTGCGAGGCGTTGGTTCATGAGAAGTCTAATGACAAGCTCGCACCCAGATCCGACAAATGTATTTTTGTAGGATATCCTAAGGAAACACGTGGATATTACTTCTACAACCGTCATGAGGACAAAGTGTTTGTGTCTCGTGATACTGTCTTTCTAGAAAGCGATTTCGTTTCTAAAAGGCAGAGTGGGAGAAAATTCGAACTTGACGAAGTTCGAGAGCCACAAACCGAAAATGAAGTGGAGGAAAACATTCCCTCCTCGTCTGAAACGGTTATTGTCCCTAGAAGGTCAGGTAGAATTAGTTATCAACCTGATCGTTACCTCGGATGTATCGAGGGAGATGGTGATTTATTACTTTTTGAAAGTGATGAACCCACAACCTACAAGTCGGCCGTTTCTAGTCCCGACTCCACGCATTGGCTTGAGGCCATGCAATCCGAAATGGATTCTATGTACGAAAATCAAGTATGGGACTTGGTAGACTTACCTGAGAAGGTGCGACCTCTTCAGTGCAAGTGGATCTACAAGATCAAGAATGGCATAGATGGACATATTGATGTCTACAAAGCTAGATTAGTGGCAAAAGGCTTCACTCAAGTTCATGGTTTACACTATGACGAAACTTTTGCCCCAGTCGCTATGCTTCGATCCATTAGGATTCTCTTAGCGGTTGCCGCATTTTATAACTATGAAATTTGGCAAATGGATGTCAAAACCGCCTTCTTGAATGGGATTCTAGAAGAGGAAGTGTACATGACACAACCTGAAGGTTTTGAGGATAAATCCAACCCTAAGAAGGTATGCAAACTTAAGAGATCCATTTATGGTCTTAAGCAAGCATCAAGGAGTTGGAATCATCGCTTCGATCATGTAATTAAACAAAATGGATTCACTCGAAGTGTCGAGGAACCATGTTTATACATGAAGTTTAGTGGGAGCAAAGTTACTTTCCTTATCTTGTATGTGGATGACATACTTCTCATTGGTAATGATATACCAATGCTTACTTCTACCAAGGAGTGGCTTGGGAAACATTTCCAGATGAAGGATTTGGGAGAGGCACAACGCATTTTGGGTATCCGGATCTATAGAGATAGATCCAAGAGGATACTAGCATTAAGTCAAGAAGCTTATATAGATAAGATTCTTGATCGGTTCAAAATGAAAGACTCTAAGAGAGGCTTTCTTCCAATAGGTCATGGTATCACTCTGAGTAAATCCCAGAGTCCTACCGTCACCGAGGAGATTGAACGCATGAAGTTGATCCCTTATGCTTCAGCAGTTGGGTCAATCATGTATGCTATGATGTGCACTCGCCCCGACGTCGCCTATGCTTTGAGCATGATGAGTCGTTATCAAGCCAATCCAGGTGAGAGTCACTGGATAGCCGTAAAGAACATCCTTAAGTACTTACGAAGGACTAAAGATTCGTTCTTGGTGTTTGGAGGAGAGACTGAGTTGCGTGTAAAGGGTTACACGGACGCTAGTTTCCAAACTGATAGGGATGATTTAAAATCCCAATCCGGCTATGTCTTTATGTTGAATGGAGGAGCCGTTTGCTGGAAGAGCTTCAAGCAAAGCGTGACTGCGGATTCTACAACAGAAGCTGAGTACCTCGCGGCATCAGAGGCTGCAAAGGAAGCTGTATGGATTCGGCAGTTCTTGGAAGGACTAGGAGTAGTCCCTACTGCCACAGATCCCATCACGATGTATTGTGATAACAGTGGGGCTATCTTTCAAGCAAAGGAGCCCAAGTCTAATAATAAGTCTAGACATGTACTTAGGAAATACCATGTAATTAGAGATTACGTGGAGAGGAAGGAAATAGATGTATGTAAGGTTGGGACAGACGATAACATCGCTGATCCTGTAACCAAGCCTCTTACAAAGGCTAAACATGACAGTCATGTCGTCTCGATGGGATTAAGACGAGTTCCTGAATTCCTCTAGATTATGTGATATGTAATAATTGAATATTGTATCAATGTTTACATATATGATAATTGCATTCATTCTTCGAGTTTTATATGAGCTCTTTTATTTAGTATTGACTAAATTTTATTACTTTGTTTTGTCCGAAATGGTTATAAGAAAGGTTGAACCCAATTCAAGTGAACATGATGAACTTAGTAATTGTCCCTAGTCATTTGCATAAGGTGACGTCTCGAAATGACTAGATTGTAAGTCGATCGATGGTTGGTTCAGCACCATGGGGTCATGGGGATGACTGATCGTTTACATAGACAGACTGTAGAGACACTATGTCGGACAGTGACCATAATAGAGTCCCTTATCAAAATTGTTGAAGCCTGGTCGTGGCGGGGATTTCTATTATATTCCTATGAGTCGATTCTTTAGACTGGCGACCATTTACCTGAGTCAGTGTAATTTCCGATTGACTTTGGTTTTTGTCCTAGGTCGTGCCGTGAAAGGAGGCCGATGGGCATCTACTGGGTCATGGTGATCTGCATTATACAGTGTAAGTTGGGTCAACATGAATTGTCCACCCACGTTGGGTATTAACATCTTCGGGCCACTCGAGGAGTAGTAACTGGAAATGCGTGGCCACGCTCGGATAAGAAATATGGTAGATTTTCCAGTCAGACAGTTACTCTCCAGATCGAGAAAATCACTCAATTTATTTTTCCAATCGCAAGTGCGACCTGAAAGACACCTTGCGATGAGTGGGAGGATGTGACACAAAAGTGACAAGAGAATTGGTAGCAAACAACTTGTCGAGACAAGTGGGAGATATTGTGGGAGTAGGAGTCCTCCACAATAGTGTGGCTACATGCACAACTTGTATCGGACAAGCGGGAGATTGTTGGAGCTAGTGTCCTCCACAATAGTGCATTTATATTATAAATCTCATTTTTGAATATTAGTGGGATGACTAGTATTTTGATACTCCACGTCAGTTGATTAACGTAAATCGATAACGGTCAGCTGACTAGAGTTAGACGTTATTGTCGTATGACGGCGATAATCAACTGACCCCTTTCGGTCACACCTATAGGATGAGACCCAAACAGAAATCTAAATATTTATATACGATACATATTAATTAGTACTTTACACATATATATATGATATATGTTTAGTTACGAGAGTTATTTATTGGAAATTGAGTTACGAACTCATTCCGGATAAGTTTATTAGTCAATTATACGATAATTGACTGAATAAATTTTACGTCTTATTTTAATACGATTGAATAAGATTTAATTTAGTGATTAATAGTTAATTCATTATATTAGTTGAGGTTATGCATATACTTTGAGGTAGAGGTGATTAGTTAATTATATTTACAAGGAGTTGTAAAATAAACTAACTAGGTATTGTGGGACCCATTATATATTGATATAATGATAAAATATCACTAAAAAGTTAAGTGTATATTATTTATTAATTTGAGTCATATAATTGTTATATGATAAAATTAACCCTTAATTATACAAGATAATTAAGCATATGATTATAAGTATTTGTGGGACAAATATCAAAAATTAAAATGGACCACATGATACTAGTGGGGGCCGAAATCATGTAGTGTATAACATGATGGTTGTTGTTTCTTGTATCACACTACAACATGTGATCATGTAATGTTTATGACACATGATCATGTTCTTATTCACTTCTACACTCAACTAATTTGCATGAGATTATTTTAAGCAAAATAAGAGGCCACTAAGGCTCACTTGGCTGGACCATATGTGTCCTTTATATGGACAAAATTGTTGTTTATTTCAACACACAAGTTCATTCTTATTTTGCATGTTTATCACTCTAAAGTCCTCATCTCTCTAAAACTCTCAAACACTAATATTTTTCCTATTACTAGAGTAGTAATAAAGATAATATTAGTTCATATTATCACTTGTGTTTTCTAGTCAAAAACCTAGTGGGTTTTCTCTTGGGTGTATCTTGAAGGAGATCTTCTAACTTGAAGATTACAAGGAGGATCATCTATGTAACACCCGGAAATGTACCCTATTTTTCTAGTAGAAATATTTTACGAAATCTTTTCAGCAAATTTAAGTTTTAATTTAGAATTTAAAGTTTCGAGTCGAATTTAGAATTTCCGAGTTCGTATTTGGAATTTCTGCGAGATTCCATGAAAATCCCGTCTTAAGACGAGTTTGACTTTTCTTGACTTTGAAACCGTCTTTGACTTTTTCCTTCATAACTCCCACAACTCCCTCCCTTAACCTAATTTTTCATTCATCACAAAATCAAACACAAAACCCTTCCTTCTTCCTTAAGAAACTTTCCCTCTTTGAATATCGATCTTTGATTCGTCGTAACTTCTTCGTTACTTGATAGAATTTACGTAAGTTCGTCTTATTCTTCATCCCGTACGTTCCTCTATCCGTATTGATATTAAAATCATCGTCTTTCTCGCTTTTCAAATTTCCCGTCTTTCTCAAGATGAACTTTATTAATCTTTTTACGATCTAATTGTAGGTGGCGACCTCCAAGATCCCGACAAAGACTATTTCCTTATAGAGGAGGAGCTTGACGATTAGTAGAGACGCTCAAAGGTAACAGTGAAGGGTTACTCGGTATCACTTACGTGTTTTACATGTTTATATGCTAGAAAATCGTATTAGATTATGATTAGGAAGATTAGATACCATGCTTTGATTAGTAAATGATGTTATATGATGAATATTGATGATATATATGGCTTCTTGATGATTATTAGAAGTATATATAAGTTTTGGATTGAATTGGTTAAGCTTTGGAAGCTCTCGGATGAAGGGGTGTTCCCAGCCGGTCGACCGGCCGCCGGTCTGACCACCGGCTGAGAACACTTCAGTAACTCATTTTGGAAACTTGGTTTTTGCATGAAGAGGTGCTCCAGGCCGGCCCACCGGCCACCGGTCAACCCACCGGCCTGGAACACATCAGTATTGAAGTTTTGAGTTTTGGTGTGATGTTCTGTGCCGGTCGACCGGCCGCCGGTCGACTGACCGGCCCAGACCTCATTTCTCTGTTTTTGGAATTTGCCCTGTGTTCTGAGCCGGCCCACCGGCCGCCGGTCTACTGCCCGGCCTGGAACACGGCTGTATATTTTCCTACAATCTCTAAAACTCGTAATTTATAATAGTTCGCATGATCGGTTTATCGTATAATTTTACGTAACGACTTGTAATATTCATGTTTTGGATATATGATATTCTATTCGCTTGTATCACATGTTTCGTGACGGTTTTCGATATATCCCTCTTTTGAGTCGGTTTTACGTATGTTATGAATTGAGCACTAATGATCATGTGCTTTGAACTCTCATTTCCCGGCTACACCTTATACTCGTTAGACTGGAATGTCGGAGCGATGGGGTGTATCCTTGATGCTTGTATGCATGTTTAGTGGGGATATGACGACGTTGTTAGGAGGTGAACGCAATGCGTTGATCGACCCGGCCGTCAAATGTTGTATACTTGCGAGGTGGTGTTATTGCATGTAGCGTACTAGCTTGACTTTTGACTATAGATCTCTTTCCGCCTCTTTCGTGAATTGACCTACCGAATTTGGGGTACTCGGCGTCTATGATTGACCGAGTCTTGGATGTGGAACGTCTTACCACATGTCGAATCGGAACATGTCTTATTCCGAGAGTCTGGCCAGGTTTAGACTAGGATCGTATTATTATCGTCGTCCTACCGAGAGGATTAGAGTCTTGTGTGTACGAAACGTCTTATCGTACATGATTCCGGGAAACGTCTTATCCCGTGAATTGGTTTGTCTGGGTCATGAGTATACGAAACGTCTTATCGTATACGGTTCAGGGAAACGTCTTATCCTGTGGACTTCCATTGGCTTGTCTTGCTATTGTACACGATGCTAGTGCGTTTCATTTACCGTGAGAGATGTCGTCAATATATTGGTATGGTTGGATGAATGATTATATGATTGATCATTGAATGACTTGGTATGGTTTGTTTGTCGAGTCTCAATCTTATCAATTATATGCCACTAACGGTGAGATGTAAGCCCTAGTGAGTATATAGTTGCCTAAGGGTGTCTTTCCCGAGTCTCTGTATAACATGATGGTTCGGATTTGATTTCCATATGCTCTTATCATTATCTATAGAATTGCCTATCTATTCTTATCGCAACTCACATGTATATATATTTACGCATGCTTTACTTTCGTATTTCCTTATATGTACGTTTGATGTGATATGGCTGGGAGAACCCGGAGTTACTCCCCACTGACTGTGGCATTCATGTTTTTCATGAATGAACAGTTGCTTGCTTGGATGACTTTTTGGATACGATATTTTGGGGTTCGGGTGTGAGCTAGCGGGCGTTGTCCCTGGAAGTTTCACCTCTAGACGATAGTAGCTAGTTTTGGTTAAACACTTGTTCTTTGCTAGCATTTTAAGAGACCCCGTCTCTTTATTGTATATTTCGTACTTAGTTTGTAATATTTTGACACTCCTCGTCTTATTTAACTTGCATGTATAAAAGTTTTTAAAAACTACCTATTTCCGCTTTTATAATTCACATGCTTGTTTGATTTATTATTCCGCATTCGCGAGGGTTGTCACAGTTGGTATCAGAGCTTTGATCGCTCCCGACGCACACACGTGAACCCTAACTTAAACTACTTGACCTTGAAATAATAAATGAGAGAGTTGGGTAGAAGTTAAGGACTTTAATTGGTAGTCTTTGTGTTTATGCTAATTGATAGGAGTAACTTAATTTGTTTGTGTTTCTTATGAAGATGGTTAGACCGCGATTAGCTGAGAACGTTATGATGGAAGCTCTTGCTCAAGTGCTGAAAAATCAGCAAGATGCAGCTTTAGCTCATGCCAACCAAGTTCCCCCTAGAAGGGAGGATAACCATCAGGGTGGCTATGCTTGGGTGGCGGGGCAAATTGCAAGGAGTAAAATTGTACCTTATGGTGGAGAACCGGACCCTACAGAGTTATCCGGTTGGTTCCGTGAAATGGAGAAGCAGTTTGATCTATACCAAGTCCGAGAAGAGGACAAGGTTAGGATCGCAAAGCACTTTCTGGTGAGGGAAGCCGACAACTGGTGGGCTATTACAAGTGCCACCGCAACTCTTGAAGAGGACTTTAACTGGGCTTGCTTTAAAGCTCTTGTGGAGGGTAGATTTTATCCTAAAGAGCTTAAACAGCAAAGGCTCAAGGAGTTTATAGACTTTAAGCAAGGCAACCTATCCGCTCAAGAGTTTACTACGGAGTTTAATAAGCTTGCGCATTTCGCTCCGAGGCTTATTCGTGATGATGAAGACCGTGCATTCTACTACCGTAACAAGTTGAGTGCCGTTCTTCAAAGTAAGGTAAGGAGGAGCTCTACTTCTTTCGGGGAGTTGTATGATGATGCCCTTTGGGCGGAGAACTCAATGAAGGCCGTTAGAGATGAAGCGAAGATGAAGAATCACTCTCCTTCCCCCTCTTTCAATCCAAGGTCAAACTTCAATGACAAAAGATCTCTCGCTCCTTCTTCTTCTAATGCCTATTCTAACAAGAGGCGTTTCAATGCTCCCTCAAACTCCAATGCAAGATCACTTGCTCCTTTTCTCCCTCAAGCTATCTCAAATGCGGCTCCTAGGCCCAATACTTTCCCTCAAGCTCAAGGACGAATGTGTGACGGTTGTAGGGGACCCGTTCATCCCGGAGTTGGATGCTATGATAGGCCCCTGTTTTGCTTTTTCTGCAAGAAGCCGGGTCACCGCTTTCGTGATTGCCCCGACCGTCAGAATCCCGCACCTGGTGCCAAAGCTAAGGGATCCATCTTTGTACTCAGCCGAGCCGAAGCTAATGCTCACCCGGAGATCGTGACTGGTAGGTTCTTTTCCTTAGATCAATTTCGTTTTCCTTCTCCGCTTTCATCTTTTCCATCAGATCGTAGTTCTTGCTTGATGCCTCCTAGTGTTCATAAGTATCATGTCCGTCTTCCATAATCTTTTGTGAGGTAGTTTTCTCTTTAGCTAATGTAAGGTTTAGTGGTTGTATTTTGATGATGCGCTAAGTATGGTACTTACGCACCCTATGGAGCTGGATTCATGTTTAAGTGACTATAAGGAATTAAGAATAAGTAGGTTGAACCTCTCTTCACTAGTACAAAAATCACTTATGGCTACGGTTAAAAAGGACATATGGCTACGGTTATACAACCGTAGTAAATCAAGGCGTTGCCTTAAGTCAAGGACTTAAGGCTACGGTTGTTCAACCGTAGCCAAAAATATTTAAGGCTACGTTTGTTTTATTAAACCGTAGCCGTAAGTTAAGAAAAGGCTACGGCTATATATGAATAACCGTAGCCTTATGTTAAGAAAAGGCTACGGTCGAATAAGAAGAACCGTAGTCATTTCTAACTAAAAAATTATAAAAAAAAAATTATAAAATGGTACACAACAAATGATCTAGAAAAAATACGATTGTATATTTTGAAGCCTTATAATTGAAACTCAATTTATACGATTCCATGACGAGCATGTTAATACATCAAATCTATATATTTACAAATTCTTCAAAGATAGTCGAAATTTCTATCTAAAATATTTTTTCCGCCAAGATTTCTATGTAGAATATTTTTTCCGATAAAACATAAGTCTTCATGCTGTGACGGATCCACTCTCGTATACTCTGCGAGAAAAGAAATAGAAGATATCATTAGATTGTTGAGGCAAAAGTTAGAGATATTGATGTAAATGTCTACATTTGCAACAAATCATTCAACTTTTGACTATGATAAAGCTCACATCACATTCAAAGTAGTGCGCAAATAGACGAGGTCTGGGTTTTGCGTGGTAAAAAGGGGATACGGCTTGCATCCTTGTACTCTCATTCCGATATGCAGTAAAGCTAATAATTGAAGACCAAAAGAGATATACATTCAAAGTGAGCGATCTCAACAGAAAAATAGCCACCTTTTTTTTATCTAATTATCATATAACACAATTTTTAGCCATCAAGTAATGTTAAGTGAACTCATTTTTACACCTCTCACCTGAAACTAATACAGAATAATGACTGTTGAGCAGGAATATCTGCTGTCCCTTTATAAGCCATTGTGTAAAGTTTTCCTCCAACATCAACTTAGTGCCTTATCGATCTTGGCGCTTGTGGCAAGGAAGAGTATAGCCTCTAAACTACAATAATGTAAGAACAAATACATAATAAAGACATGGTTTTCATTAGTAGATATAGGCATGAACAAAAGCAAACTGATACTAAAAAACTATATAGACTATAATACTAGGGAGGATCAAAGACCAACAATTGTATAGGCCACTCTCACTAATTTTAATAAAAGCCCTGCAATGTCTACTTCTGAACAACTTGAACAGGTCACATTATTGCACCAGCAAAGAAACATTTAGAGGACAAATTATCAACAACTAGCACAAATTTAACTCAACCGAATCCAAACGTTAAAGCTAAAAGCCTAACATATCCCAAAAAACTTGTCTTGCTTGTTCTTATGAATCGAATTAAGCAGGCAAACTAAAAGATGAACTTGGCGTAACTAGTTAGTATATGCATAGGAGATTTTTAACATGTAAAAGTTTGATCCAATGTATTAATTCGTAAGTATATAGAGTAGCATTGTTGTAAATATGGGATGTGAAGTTAACTACTGGAGTTGCTAGCATAATATGAGCATAAGGAGATTTTCACAAAAGACGCAGTTTAGACGACGCAGCCTGCCTAATAAAGAAAAGTTAACAAAGATTGTGATATCCGTCTCGGGCATCCTGAATTATTCAAATCGTAAGAATAAAAAAGCTGTTAAAAACCATGAATACCCCATATCAATGAGAATGTCTTTTTCCTAATACAACCTTTTCCGTGTTAAATATTGTTAGCAAAACATTTAAGATAACGACATGCCCCAAATCATGTGTGTTTATTTTACCATCTTTTTCATATTTTGTGACAGGGAGAATTAATTGGCTTGGCTGCCACTACACTCATCAAACCTTATAATATCTGATTAACATGATTACAAAACCCCAACCCTACTCCTCAACATGGTTAAAAAAAACTAAATTCCTAATCCCTAACTCTTCTTCATCAAATTCAAGAACATGCATGAGATTCAAAGCGCTAGAGACAAGATGGATACCTCTAACGAAGCCACTGTATCCCATATTTATCCTATGACAAAGGACCAAGATCGAGTACCATGATGAAATTCTCCCCTGAAATTAGAGCGCAAAAAGAAAGACAGTTGAATCCCATCTTTATCTAATTATAATTATGACAAATGATCTAGTTTTCTTATATGTGTTGCACAGTTGAATCTTAAAAATTTGATCATAAATTGAAATACAGTACAATTGATAAGAATGGCAAAAGCAAATCATGACTCACATTAACCAATGAATGTAAATGTGTCAAACTGGTACATACACACAATTGAAAAGGCTGGTATATATAATGATCGATTGCATATACCCCATTAAAATCCAAAAGAGAAATCCTAAATCAAAGAATTAAACAAAAATTAAATCAAATTAAAAATAAATAAATAAATATATCAAAGAATTGATTGCCCAGAAAAAAAATACCATATTTAATTGCCCATAACGGCCATAAGTGATGGTGGCGACTTGATGATGGCGATGATGTTGCCCAGAAGTGCTGTGGGGTGGTAGCGACGTGACCGTAAGGAGCTTGGGGTTCGACCTTGCGTCGTCGGTGGTGATGGGATCGATGGTGTTGGCGAAGACCTTGCATCGTCGATGGTGATGGGATTGATGCTGGGCGAGGGTATGAAGGAGTTGTGAGTGAATTTTTTTTTTTGTAAAGAAAAATATGATGACTTGATGAGTGAGAATATAAGATGTGAGTGAAGTAGATTTTTAAGAAATATGAGGGTTGTGTGTGGGTACTAGGGAGTTAGGATAATTAAGCCGAGTCGATAATTCACATGCTTCAACAAATTCATTTAGATAAATGGCTACGGTCAAAGAATCACCGTTGCCTTTATTTCGTAGCACATACACACTTTTGGCTACGGTTACATAGGTGAACCGAAGCCTATTATGTTTTTATTTATATTTGGCTACGGTTAGTGGCCAACAACCGTAGCCTTTTGTGAATAGCTACGGTTAATTTTAAGGACCGTAGCCTTTTGTAGTTGCCTAATGTCATTTTTGTACTAGTGCTTGATGATTTTAGACTTTGAATCTTGATATTGTAATATCACCTTGAGGATCGAATAGATCGTAATGATAGTTTGTTGTTGTTAAGGATTATAGTGGTTGCTTTAAAGATTACTTGAGAGTTTATTACCCTTATATGTTGGACCCTAGCAATAATGTTTACTTTATGGAATTTGGACTTGGTGACCAATCTCGAAGAAAATTTTCATAAGCAAAGACCGATACATTTTGAGTTTTGATGGGTTAGATGATTTGATTAATTGAAGTATCGCCTTGTGTTTGGCAATATGTATGATTTGGAATTTGTGCTCATTCTTTGTTTGAGGAATGGTGTTTTGACTTTTGTGGATGAAAAAGTCCTTGTAAATTTAGGATAATGGGTTTGAAGTAAATTGGATTAAAGGATTTCATGGTAAGTCTTTTACTTGGTGGTTGTTAGTGATCAGGTTTGCATAGATAAATATTTTGTTGATAGTTTCTAGTAGGAGTTTTAATGGAGCTAAGAAGATTGGAGTGCGTAGTGAAATTTCTATGTGGATTATTAGTGGTGGAGTCTACCATACCGATGGACCTTAGGAGATTCTAATTGAATTTGAATAATTGGAAGTTGTTACTCGAAGTTTATGGTTATGAAATATTTTAGTAGGAATCTGGTGATTTAAAATGTTGAAGATATTTTTTGCACTCTCTTGAGGACTAGTTTACTTGTGCGGTTAGTAAGGTCGAGTTGCGATCGACATTTGAATTTTTCATAGATGAAAGATAGTAATGTTGTTCATTCCTCTCTTTTCCCTCAATCTGACCCTTACTCAATCCGCTACTTTTCAATCCTTCCCTTTCTAGTCCATTTTACTCGTTTGGACGTATCTCTTAGTATCACGATTTGTGATTTTGATGTTCGAGTTCGCTCTACGTTCGGGTATTGTCTCCTTATTTTGATTCTATCCTTGAGAAAACGTTCAAATCTCCATATCGTAATCCTAATTTAATCTTTTTAAAATAGTTTAAAGATGGTTTGTGTACCCTCTTTTGGAGAAAGTAGATTTCTTTCCCTTTTATATTTGGATTTTGTGTTGGGTTGGCTGTTTGGGCTTGTTATTGGAGACGTCTGGTGACTAGTCTGACACTTACTAACACCTGTTTTGATTTTCGATTTCACTATTTCGGCATTGATTTAATTTTTGATAGCTAGAGTTCTCGTTCATGACGGGCACTCTTGTGATTCGTAAATAAAGTTTCTCACTTATGAAAAATTTACTTAAAGCGTTTTCGAGTAGAACATCATTTCATAAATGTTTTCCCTTATAAAAGTTTTCGTGTTGATTTTGTAAACCGATTCGTGTCCTTGATACTTTTGTTTTCTACTCTCAAGTTTCGAGGACGAAACTTTTTAAAAGGAGGGGTGATTGTAACACCCGGAAATGTACCCTATTTTTCTAGTAGAAATATTTTACGAAATCTTTTCAGCAAATTTAAGTTTTAATTTATAATTTTATGTTTCGAGTCGAATTTAGAATTTCCGAGTTCGTATTTGGAATTTCTGCGAGATTTCATGAAAATCCCGTCTTAAGTCGAGTTTGACTTTTCTTGACTTTTGAGTCGGGTTTGACTTTCTTGACTTTGAAACCGTCTTTGACTTTTTCCTTCATAACTCACACAACTCCCTCCCTTAACCTAATTTTTCATTCATCACAAAATCAAACACAAAACCCTTCCTTCTTCCTTAAGAAACTTTCCCTCTTTGAATATCGATCTTTGATTCGTCGTAACTTCTTCGTTACTTGATAGAATTTACGTAAGTTCGTCTTATTCTTCATCCCGTACCTTCCTCTATCCGTATTGATATTAAAATCATCGTCTTTCTCGCTTTTCAAATTTCCCGTCTTTCTCAAGATGAACTTTATTCATCTTTTTACGATCTAATTGTAGGTGGCGACCTCCAAGATCCCGACAAAGACTATTTCCTTATAGAGGAGGAGCTTGACGATTAGTAGAGACGCTCAAAGGTAACGGTGAAGGGTTACTCGGTATCACTTACGTGTTTTACATGTTTATATGCTAGAAAATCGTATTAGATTATGATTAGGAAGATTAGATACCATGCTATGATTAGTAAATGATGTTATATGATGAATATTGATGATATATATTGCTTCTTGATGATTATTAGAAGTATATATAAGTTTTGGATTGAATTGGTTAAGCTTTTGGAAGCTCTCGGATGAAGGGGTGTTCCCAGCCGGTCGACCGGCCGCCGGTCTGACCACCGGCTGAGAACACTTCAGTAACTCATTTTGGAAACTTGGTTTTTGCATGAAGAGGTGCTCCAGGCCGGCCCACCGGCCACCGGTCAACCCACCGGCCTGGAACACATCAGTATTGAAGTTTTGAGTTTTGGTGTGATGTCTGTGCCGGTCGACCGGCCGCCGACTGACCGGCCCAGACCTCATTTCTCTGTTTTTGGAATTTGCCCTGTGTTCTGAGCCGGCCCACCGGCCGCCGGTCTACTGCCTGGCCTGGAACACGGCTGTATATTTTCCTACAATCTCTAAAACTCGTAATTTATAATAGTTCGCATGATCGGTTTATCGTATAATTTTACGTAACGACTTGTAATATTCATGTTTTGGATATATGATATTCTATTAGCTTGTATCACATGTTTCGTGACGGTTTTCGATATATCCCTCTTTTGAGTCGGTTTTACGTATGTTATGAATTGAGCACTAATGATCATGTGCTTTGAACTCTCATTTCCCGGCTACACCTTATACTCGTTAGACTGGAATGTCGGAGCGATGGGGTGTATCCTTGATGCTTGTATGCATGTTTAGTGGGGATATGACGACGTTGTTAGGAGGCGAACGCAATGCGTTGATCGACCCGACCGTCAAATGTTGTATACTTGCGAGGTGGTGTTATTGCATGTAGCGTACTAGCTTGACTTTTGACTATAGATCTCTTTCCGCCTCTTTCGTGAAGGTTGACCGAATTTGGGGTACTCGACGTCTTTGTATGATCGAGTCTTGGATGTGGAACGTCTTACCACATGTCGAATCGGAACATGTCTTATTCCGCGAGTCTGGCCAGGTTTAGACTAGGACCGTATTATTATCGTCGTCCTACCGAGAGGATTAGAGTCTTGTGTGTACGAAACGTCTTATCGTACATGGTTCCGGGAAACGTCTTATCCCGTGAATTTGTTTGTCTGGGTCATGAGTATACGAAACGTCTTATCGTATACGGTTCAGGGAAACGTCTTATCCTGTGGACTTCCATTGGCTTGCCTTGCTATTGTACACGATGCTAGTGCGTTTCATTTACCGTGAGAGATGTCGTCAATATATTGGTATGGTTGGATGAATGATTATATGATTGATCATTGAATGACTTGGTATGGTTTGTTTGTCGAGTCTCAATCTTATCAATTATATGCCACTAACGGTGGGATGTAAGCCCTAGTGAGTATATAGTTGCCTAAGGGTGTCTTTCCCGAGTCTCTGTATAACATGATGGTTCGGATTTGATTTCCATATGCTCTTATCATTATCTATAGAATTGCCTATCTATTCTTATCGCAACTCACATGTATATATATATATGCATGACTTTACTTTCGTATTTCCTTATATGTACGTTTGATGTGATATGGCTGGGAGAACCCGGAGTTACTCCCCACTGACTGGGGCATTCATGTTTTTCATGGATGAACAGGTTGCTTGCTATGGATGACTTTTTGGATATGATATTTTGGGGTTCGGGTGTGAGCTAGCGGGCGTTGTCCCTGGAAGTTCACCTCTAGACGATAGTAGCTAGTTTTGGTTAAACACTTGTTCTTTGCTAGCATTTTAAGAGACCCCGTCTCTTTATTGTATATTTCGTACTTAGTTTGTAATATTTTGACACTCCTCGTCTTATTTAACTTGCATGTATAAAAGTTTTTAAAAACTACCTATTTCCGCTTTATAATTCACATGCTTGTTTGATTTATTATTCCGCAGTCGCGAGGGTTGTCACAATCTATTTATTTCTAGCACAAGATCAACAAGAATGGTGTTTCTTGTTGTGCCCATATAAACCGAAATTTCCCAATGTAAGGAAATTTCTTCTTATTTTTATTATGTATTTTAATTTGCATGCATGTTACATAGATCTTTATTAAACACTAAATTAACAAGTAATTTAGTAACTAATTAGAGGAGTCTAATTAGGGTCTATGAACTATCACTTACCATTTGTCACTTCGAGGTGAGGGTACTACCACCCTTGAACATTGTGCACGAGTTCCACCAATACAAGCACGTCATTCTACCTCTAGCGTTGATGTGATGGATATGATGCGTGACCTTAGTCTTAATATTAATGCTATTTGTGATCACCAAAGACTTGTGTTGCATCCTATTTATGATCACTTTGCTAGGCAAAGGGTAATTCGACCCGAGGGACCACACCCATCTTTTTATCATTATCCCTTGGATGGATTCCCCCCTGCTAACCATGATGCAGGTAATACTACTCACTATGCTCCCGGTCCGGATTTTTGTGGTTCGAACTATGGAGATGAAGCATTTCATGGAGGCTATGGTGGCGGGTATGTTGATGGCTATAGTAGCTATGGAGAGGGGCTTGGAAGTGGGCAAACTATTGGTTAATATGTCACTCCTCTCCATAGTGATGAACCTAATGGAAGTGGTGATACATCGGGAGGTGGTCGTGGTAAGAAGAAAGGTAGGAAGGGTTTCAACTTTTGGCCCTTTACTTGATTGATGCATGAAGGAATCCTCCGTATACATACTAGCTCGGCGGGAGGCTAGCTAGTCTAGTAAGTTCTTTTTGCTTTGCACTTTAGCTTTATTTTTCCCACTCCCCATTAAATATATATTAACCTCTTGTCTTCTCTATTTTGTGCTTTGAACCGTTTCTACGGTTAGCTTGGGTGATTTACATGTTGACACATTCAGGACAATGTTGTGTTTAGCTTGGGGGGGGGGATTGCATTTGCATTTTAGTTAGTAGTTGCATTTAGTTGGGAAATTTATGAAAGTGTGAAAATTTTGTGCTAAATTTGTGCTTCACATGCTTTGCTTGCCTACTTTGGTCATGGTTTACATAATTGTACCCCTTTGTATGTCCCAATTTTAGCTTAATAGCTAATGATTCTCTATTATTTGACGGGATAACTGCATTCATGGGATGTCTTGGCATAGTAGGTGAAAGCTAGAATTTAAACCTAATAAGCTTGATCTTAACTTTTGGCAAGCCACAAATTGGTAAGGTAGAGCCTCTTTAGATCGATACATCCATATTCGGTATCTCTTAGGTGAGTAGAGGTCTCCTTATGGTTTGTGCTACATCAAATACGCACAAGTATGGTTTTAATTTCATTTCTTTATAAGCATGCATTCATTTGTTAAGCATTTTGGAGCCATTCATATGATTAAATTTGCATTTTTGAACCCGTTCACAAAAAACTATCCTTAGCTACATATAAAAATTGCCTACCTTGTTGAGCTAGTAGCCTTGATTAATTGTGTTTGGGTGCTCATTTAGGATTTGTTACATTTTGAAGTATCATTGTGAGCTTGGTCTTAATGCTTTGGTGAAAAAGAAAGAAAAAGCATGAAAAGAAAAAAAAAAGGATGAGAAAAGAAAAAGAGAAAAAAGAAAAAAAAAAAAAAGAGAAGCATGAAATGAAAAAAAGAGAAACATATCTTGTATGTTGAAAAAAAAGAAGAAGATGATTTAAGAAACTCTCATGTTTTATTCATATATTTTGGAGAGTTTTCTTGAGAATGGTATTGGAAATTTTGCGATAGTTTTGGGATTGAGTATCCTTACATATGGTTGTTCCTAGCTTGACTTAGCTCCACTTACCATAAATCATTTGTTCCCCTTTCTTACCCATTTTTATTAGCCTTCTTCTTATCTATGGCTTCCTTTTCAAGCTTGCATTTGAATGTTTTAGGCTTGTAGTTTTGAAATTTTTGCCATATTAGATTGCGGGCACACTCTCATGAGTCGAGGATTGGTGAGTGCTACTCATAAAAATCCTTTCACATTTAAAGGAGTTTGAGTGAATCGTGAGAGTCCATAAGTCAAAAGGTCATGCAAGAGCCGAAAATTTCATTTGAAGTCTTTCATGCTACGCCGCCATGTAAATCTCATCCATGTTTATTGTATTATTCTTATGCCCGTGTTGTTTTGGGATTTGAGTCATTATGCTTGATAGTTTAAAAATTGGATATTGCAATTGTGGGGACTTGGTTCTTTTCCTCTCTTGTCTTGGTCTTATGTGCTTGCATGAGGACAAGCAAGAGTTTAGCTTGGGGGAGTTTGATATGTCTAGTTTTTATATGATTTTACTCCCTAGTTTAGCTCGCTTTTACGTGATTATTATACTTTGTTTAGTATTTTGTGAGCTAATTACGTGTTCGAGGTACATAACTCGTTTTTGCTACATTTGGCAGGAATCTAAGCATTTAGAAGATTTTTCGTACCACATTAGCAAGCACCAAAAGTACACCAAACTAATGGAAGCAAGATGGACCATGGAAGGATAGTATGGAGAATGACAAGCCCAAGCATGAAGATTTGTGAAATGGATTGATATACAAATGAGAAACCGAAAAATGAAGCCCAATTTAAGGACTCCACAACTCAACATAGGGATGCTCATAAGATGCCAAGACTATGCAATTAACCGGAAAATTAAGGAGCTTAAAGACATCAAAGGATTCCTCAGGCATTTTATTGAGTAATTAAGCAATAATAGCCGGGTTAGTGGAACCCCGATCAGGGTTCCCATTCCCCGATCGGGGTTTGGGCTATGTAATTGCATACGTTTCAAGTCCCTCTCCCTATATAAAGGAGAGGGACTTCGGCACTTAGGGATATCTTTTTCATCATCTTTTACACTATCTTCACACATTTTTCTCCCTACATTTCCCTTAGTTTAAGCACACAAGTTTCTCTTAGTTTCATATTTAGTTAAACATTTGGTTATTACTTTGTTCAACCACTTGGTTACATTTCAAAGTTGTAATTCAATCTTTCCATTCAAGTTATTTGGGTTATTTGTTCTTCATTTCCGAGTTATACTTCTCGATTTCTGTAATTCTAATTCTAGTTCTATGTTAGTATTCACTTTTGTCATTTACCTTAAAAGTCAATTAGTTAATCGTAACACTAGTTAATCAAGTTTTCATTGTTATTTACATTAGAATTGTTAGTAGTAATTCTTAGTGTAGCACATTCTATTAACAAGTTGTTTTCTTTTATAATTTCATAATCATCATGCTTATTATATCAATTACTTTTCGATTAATTATCAATATGAGTGAGTAGTTTCATTTGTCTAGGGATTAAGGAAGCCATGCATAATTAGTAAGTTTTAATTGTTAAAATAAGGATGAATTAATATTGATAAATTGTTTCTAACACATGCTTGTATTGTTTTGTTTATCTTTGTTTGTTGGCCAATTACATTAATTAAATTTGTTAATTAATTCTATAAGTCGAGAGGCACGGAATCGGATTAAACTAAGCATGTGTAGTAGGACGACTCGAGTCATAACGAAAGTTCTCTAGGACTCGACCTAAGGTTGACACTAATATCGAGAGATGGGTGTCTTTAGCCTAAACAGTTAACAATATTAAGAATTCCTATGTTTAACATGAGCATTTTCGTATTTTCATGAGTGACCCAACTCCCCTAGACTCTTTTAATATTATTTAATTTACATCATTCTTTGCTAAACATCAAAACCAAATCAATCATTAAACCGACCTTGATAGTAGTCTATTCATAAGCATTTCATAGCGCAATTCCCGTCTCCTTGTGTTCGACCCCTCGTACTACATTAATTTGTGTCTAGGGATATTTATCTTTGATTAGGTGTGCGACATAGCCTATGACCGATCCTCTACGAATTCTCCCCCTAACAATCATACAATAATCTAGAATCAACAATCGATTATAATTATCCAAAAATAAACCCTAATTAAAATAAGGGTTCTAACAACCTTACCTGAAAAGACAACAACAATGGATTAGGGATAAACGACTTACGATTAGTTAATGAAATGTTTTAAGAAACTGACGAAATGAATTTATATCTCTTATCATCTAAATCCGAAACCGCTTGAAAAAACAGTCAGGCCGGTGCACTCAGTTGAGTGCACAAGGACACTCGGTCGGGTACACTGCACTCGGTCAAGTAAAAGATATACTCGACCGAGTGCCACTTAGGCAGTAGCCTGCTAAGTGACACACATCACCTACTTGACCAATTACACCATACTCAACCGAGTATCAACACTCACTCGACCGAGTACCAAGCTAACATAATACAAAGTACTACAATGTTGACTTAAAATCTTAACCTTAAAGGCTACAGAATTGGCAGATTTAACTTGCTTTACAGGCAATTTCCGACTGCAATGATAGGGTTTCAGCAAAGTACTTATTTGTCCTGACCTATAGGACCTCCTAATATTATCCGCTTTAATATTTAAAACAGGTGAAACATTGTCATTATAAGCATATGTCAATTGACCACTTTCTTTTGTAGTGGTCTTGATAACATAATCAATGCTTGTTGTGCCATCAGGAATGGCAGTTGGCAGAATAATTGTAGAAGAGGCAGGATTGACAAAAATTTTTGCAGTAATATTCATATGCTTATATGAGAATGTTTAAAATGAAATTCCTGTTCTGTAAAAATAACATATCTACTATCAAATATTTTATGCAACTCAACATCATATAATTGTAAGTTTCTTAAACTCAATTTTAGACATTTCTAATATCATATTACAATTAGTTTACTCATAAACTATTTGGATCTTATGCATGCATAACAAAATACAAATAAGGAAGAAGAAATTGTTCCTTACATTGAAAATAAACGATTTTTGGGCACAAGATTAGGACACCTTCCTAATCTTGTTCTGGAGCTTTAAATATTTGGAATGAATATCCAAGTCCTTAGTATAAGAACTCTCCTTTTGTTGCACCAAGAAAATACCCAAAACAATACAAAATACTACACTAGTATATTTTGTAGTAGCCCTTAATAATATAACTAATAAACACTATTACTACTCTTAGTAAATTTTATTAGTAATTGATGAATCAAAGTGGTTTGAAGCTTCTTAAGCTTTTCTTTTAGAGTGAGAAGTGGAGGGATTGAGAGATAAAATGTATTCTCAACATATAAGATCAAGTGTTAACTAAATAAGGAGAAAATATCTCCTTATCTAGCACACATGCACCGGCCACCCTAAGGCATGGGTAAGGGTGAAAATGCTTTTTGTCTTAACAAAGCATTAGGTAGGTATCTAGGCTTAGGATTTAATCATATCATCTAATTCTCAATTAGAACACCTATTAAAGCCTAAACATGTACCCTACAACCCATGTAAAACCGGTTTTGCCACTTATTATGGAGTCCATTTTATTTTTGTGATTTTGTCATGTGTCACATATGTGACATGTGACATGTAACATGTAATCTTTACTTATAAATGTACATTTAACTAATTTAAATGCAATTTCATAAAAAATAAATTAGACTTAACATTTTAAGTCACATTTTATAATTACATGTAAATAAAATGGGTCATCTTATATTTGGTTAATATAATCTACAACAGTTTGTAATTATAATCGACCAATTTCACTTATCTCAGATGTTTCATAAACATAATGCATTCTTAGTAATATAACAATTAAATTACTAAAATGAATCTTATTTAATCATATTACAATAAGATATAATTCTCACTTTAAACCCGTTCAAATTAAATGATTAATTAATCTGTATCACTATACAATTAATTAATGTACATGATTTGGGGATTGTCCTTTAGGTGTGACCTCAAGGGATCAACTGATCACCACCGTCATACGACAGTAACGTCAAACTCAATTTGAGCCAATCGTTATCGATTTATGTTGACCAGTTGACTATAATATTTATCATCCCTTTTGTATTCTTATTATTGAGATTTAATTATGTGATCGCACTATTGTTGAGGACACTTACTCCAACAATCTCCCACTTGTCCGAGACAAGTGTGCGTCACCAATTCTCTTGTCCTATTACAATCTCCCACTCAATGCAAGGGGTCTTGCAGGTCGTACTTGCATTTGATCATATCAAGAGTGGTTTCCTCGATATGGAGTGTAACTGCCTGACCGGAATTATCTACCATAGATACCTTCCGACCATGGCCACGCATTTTCAGCTTACTCCTCCTCGAGTGGCCTTGAGATTTAAAAAACAACCTTGACAAGGGGTGGACAATTCCTATCGCAATATTCCCTTTGCATAGCCACATCTCATCATGACCTAAAAGATGCCCATTTGACCCCAGTTACGAAGGTCGTAGAGCATAAATCAAAGTCACTCTAAAACTGTGCCACCTTAGGCGAACAGTCTTTAGTCAAAGAATTGACTCAAAAGAATACTAGTAGCTCTTGCCACGACCAGGCTATATGAGTTGCCAGAACTCAATAAGCGGTCACTTCCCGACAGAGTGTCTCATACAGTCTGCCTATGTGATCGATTAGTCATCCCTATGACCCTATGACACTTGAACTTGCCATCAATCGCACCACAATCTAGTCACTTCGAGATGTCACCTCATATAAGTGATTATGGGTTAATGCAATGTTAATACAGTCCACTTTAATGGGATTAAAAATTGTCTCTACAACCCATTTGGATATAACAAAGCACAAAACGAGTTTTAGAAACTCAAACGATAAATGTGATTATCATATATGAACAATCAACACAATGTTATTGCTTCATATCATATAATCTAAAGTTAATTTCGTCTATGACAATTTATGACGATCTTATTAAATGCAATAAAGGCTTGGGTAGTGAATATACCATGTATTCATTTATTCCAACCTTGTTAATTGCTTTTTCCTTCCATCCAACGTTATTCCTACTAACATGAATTCATCTATGTACATGTCTAGATCTCTATCTAGTGTTGGGCTCTTTAACTTGAAAGATGCTCCTACTCGTTATCATGATAACTGATAGGTAATTAGGTGAAAAGATCTACCATTAGTTCCTTTTAAACCACCTTATCCTCATCATAATGTACTAGGTCTCTATTTGTAGAATTTATAATGATTGACTCTTCAATCATCCATTTAGTTATTCACTTCATATATAACAAAAGTATGCCTAGGATTTCCATAAATCCTTTTATAAGTTTGGGAATTTGGGTTGTGTAACTTTTACCACATATCCAAATTTTCTCTACCAAACATAAGAGTGTATCCCTAGTTCTCCTCGAGAACTCTACGGATGTTCTTGTAGACTATCCAATGACTCTCATGTTGATTGATTTGTTTTAGGCTTGTCATGCTCCCAGCATACAATTCATTTAGGTATGTGAATGTAATGGCATACATGATCGGTCTCATGTGATCAAAAACTTTTAGGTTCAGTGGATGACTATGACCCTTTCATAGTGATCCCACTTTTATCAACATAAATAACCTTTTTAACTTGTTGAGATAGATAAAGGCTCTTATCGATATAAGACACTTTTCTAAATGCCAAAATAAAATCTTCTATTCCACAATAGATTTTGATTTTAGTATACATGTTGCGCTCTTTTATCCAGCATTAAAATCCAACCATTCCTTTCAAAAAAAAAAGGTAACACGAATACGTCACTCACAATAAGTGATACGTCATTCACGTGGAAAACAATTTCTCCCACTGAACTTCATGTCTTTACGTGAATTTAACTCCCACTTAACTCTCTATACATGACTTTAACTCCCACTTAACTTCATGTCTATACATGATATTTCGACAATTCGAGTGAAAACTTCTTATATCTTATAATAGAAAAATCATCATAACCTCTAGGTAGATACATACCATAGGCTTGTGTCATGTACACATCCTATTCCAAATCCCTATTTGGACATGTGGTTTTGTTGTGTATCTTGTACACACCTACTATGAGGTATTTCACTGATGATTTGGATCTAAGCATAGTTACGCATTAAATTGGCTTTTGAAGACATCCACATGTCTATCCATGCAACTACAATTTGGACAACTCCAAATAAAACATTTTCTTTGCATAGATTCCGTTTAGTTTCATAAGTCTCTCATGTTAGAAAATTTCTAGGTGCTTCCACCTACATAGATCATCATCTTATTATCTCAAGAACATTTTCTTTTGGTCTCGTCACTAGTCTAAGGATTCACTTAAGAACGCTTTCTTTTGGCCTTCTCACTAGTCTTGAGTCTAAACTAAGAACAGTTTCTTTTGGTTTCAGTCTTGAGTCTTACCTAAGAACATTTTCTTTTGGTTTCCTCACTAGTTCCTAACTAGTTTTTCGTTGTGGCTTATTTTCTCCCACTCTATCTTTAAAAATACAACTATTTTCTTTAAAGATAGCCTTATGAGCCACAAAACATTTTGTACTCATACTAGTGAGGGAGATAAAAGTATCACAACATGACCTTTAAGTGATCTACTAAAGATTTCATTGTACAGACATCGAATCTTAGCTTCGAGATACACTAGTTCTATAAGCTAAAGAGGTGTACTCATATTCATGTCAATTACCATCTTTATAAGTGGTGTGGCCAATTGGTTTTGAAGATTCCCTACTTTGAGTTCAATAACTCAATTTCGACTTAGTAATTGATCTTTCAAAGTGAGAATCGAATTCTTAGCCTTTTATTATAATGATCCCATCATCATAATATTTATATGATCAATTTGAGTCGATATAATTTATGTTATTAGTGCAAGTAGAGTATAATGACAAGTTTTAGAAATGAAAAAGTTTCCATAAACCGAGTGACTTGGGTTCAAAACCAAGTCACCAAAATCCAATTACAACCAAATGTCACTACTACAAAATCAGGCAATGACAACGGTTAAAAACCGTTGTAATATTAAAAAGCGGACGTTGTTAAAGCCTCCGTTGTTAAAGGTTTTAACAACGGTTCCCGATTTAATGAAAATACCGTTGTGAATAGTTTTAACAACGGTACAAAGTCGTTGTTATTACTAGATAACTGTTGTTAAAACGTGTGAATAATTATGGTGGGAAAGATACGAAAACAGTTCTCTTAAATGAAACCGTTGTTAAAGGTATGATTAGTTTTGGTGGGAAATATTATAACAACGCTATTGTTTTTCAAACCCGTTGTGAATATAGTTAATTACAACGGAGTATTTTAAACAAGCCGTTGTGGAAAGCTTTAATAACAACAGGTATATCAAAGTACACCGTTGTTAAAACGTGTGAATAGTTTTGGTGGGAAATATGTAACAACGGTCTGTTTACTAAAACCGTTGTTAAAGGTATGATTAGTTTTGGTGGCGGAAAGATTATAACAACGCTTTAATTTTTCAAACCCGTTGTGAATATTGTTAATTACAACGGAGTATAATAAATAAGCCGTTGTGGAAAGTTTTAATAACAACAGGTATTTTAGAATACACCGTTGTTAAAGGTATGATTAGTTTTGGAAGGAAATATGTTACAACGCTTTTAATGAATTTTGAAAAACCGTTGTTATTATTTTTATTATTGTTTTTGAAAAAATTGTAATTTGTTCCCCTGCCAGTGAAAATCCTGCATAAATCAGCAGCAGTAGCAGCACGCATAAACCACTTTCAGCAAAATGATATATCTATATATAAATCAGAGCAATTCATGTACAGAGCAATTCATGTACAGAGCAATTCATGTACAGCAGCAGCAAAATGATATATACAACCAAAATGATCTCTTTCAGAGCAATTCATACTTACAACTTGCTCTAATTAATGACTTCTACAAATTAAAGTTCCCTATCTGCTTCCAAAATAATCTAAGTTTCATTTATTCTTTCTTAACATAATATTCAAGGAGGTATTTGCCCCACAAGTCCCTTACCTCGTCTATATTGTGCTTAGTGTACTCATGGACATGTGGCGTGCTGAGTAAATATTGCGGATAAAACAAATAAAAGACATCGATCAGTAGGGTAACAACAGTATAGGCATACATAATTAGCAACATCGATCATATATATATAGCAGAAAAGATATCAGCTCTAATGAAAAAAAGTAAATAATAGCTACATTAAACTACTAACTCTTTCTGGAATGTTGATATATCTTCGCCTAATAATCTCCAACATGAAACGACAAACGTAGTATCCACATTGTATGCTATCCGACTGTTTAGGGACCTATTATTACATAATAAACGAAGAGACGAGAAGGCAATTACCAATTACTTTAATGCGTAATTAAAAAAGACAGATGTATATGCGTAATTAGTTTAATGCACTTAATTATTAGGTATTGTATTTGCGCGTACGTACCCCTATTATCGTAATAAAAGTAGGGCCATCATCAGAATCTTCCGTCGGTTGATCGTTGTTTGCTCTTTTCTCAAAGGCCCTTTAAAAAAGGAAAGAGGCCGAAAGTCACATAAACTTACTTAATAATAATAAATGAAACTTAATATTATGTGTCAAATCATCAGTATTATAAACTTACTTAATAATCATCTTCTTAAAGGTCTGGGATGGTTGTTTATGCAAAGAGTCCAACCAAAATACTTTCTTCTTGGTCAGATTGATCGCTGCTAGCACCCAATGTCTCCTAGATCGAGAGACACATCATTATTAACAAGCACAACATGCATCATAACCAAACATATAAAAATGCAATTGTATTTGGAATCGTAATATTATATATTACCCGACTTCATTATAAGGGGCAAGAATGAGCTTATTGTTTTTCGCCAATTCCGCAGCAATATAATCTATACGTTCTTCATACGAAAACATCCTGATATGCATAGATAAAACATTTGGGCACAGGAATCCGTATTGAGCAAGTGGATTATTGGTCTCGGGGATCACAACCGAGTTCAAGTACCTACATGACGGTTTTAATTCCGATATTAAAAACACTATATCTTAGTTAGAATATTAGAATACTGCATGATTTAATTTATTAAGAAACTTACTTCATCCAAACATATAGGTGTTGGACATCAATCTCGTCAAGGCCAGCCCAAATGGCTAGCATTTCCCAATCCAGCATTGCTTGACGTTCTACCCCTACAATATCATGCTCGAGCGGAATAATTATTAATTGCTCGCTTGCTATGCGTCTCCCAGCCTCCTTATAAAGGTCCAGCATCGTCACCGTTCGTACTTTTTCCATGTAAACGTTCCCATCATATTTAGTACGGGATAGACTCCTCACCTCTTTCAGCTTGGGGAAATGATGCGGTGTGCTACCTTTCACAACCTACATGTGGCTAACTAAATTAAGTTGCTCTTTCAATGATGAGGCGATAGTAGAACTTAAAATATAAAGAGAGTTGATTAAATACCTCAATCAAGTTGTTGTTTTGACGAGGTAGTAGAGATATTATTGTCTATCGAGTTAGACTTATCCATGTTTTTTGTTACCTACAAAACAAAAATATAACATATAAATTTCACTATTTATGAAGGTGATGAACAAAGATAAAAGGTTGGTTAAATTAGATGTATTTTTCTAACCCCGGCTACATTCTGTTAAATTTTTTGTTCACGAGCCAGGAAAATGTGGCTATTAGGCCATTGGACAAAACAGTGAACCGCATCTGCCAGAACTAGAAGGTCGTCAAGGACTGGGACGGGCAGTTTACGGGTTTCACAGCCCTTCGCGACTAGCGCTATCTCCACTTTTGCATGATTCGGCAAGAGTGGTACACCATGAACCAAGATGGTTTCCGCTGAGTCATTGGGCTTTGGGTATATGATGAAACCCCGGGCAACACGAACCACATCCTCGGATGAAGGGTCGGCGAGAAGAACTAACCGCTTGTTTTTGGCCTGAAGAATACACATTATTTACTAAATACCAAAATATAATAGATATCATAAATGATCAATATTGAGTATATAATGTAAAGTTAGTTACAAGTATTTATTGTTGGTGGGTAGGCTATTATACTTGAACATGTCCAGACCAGATATTTCATATGCAGTACAGCATCTCAGCCAATTTCTAAGACAGCCTAGGGTACCTCATTTGAATGCTGGCCTACATGTCATCAAATATTTGAAGGGTACTATAAATACAGGGTTGTTCTACAGTGCAGAGTCTGATTTAGCACTGACAGCATATACTGATTATATTTCTCTCAACCCCGTGTTCCATGAGAGAACCAAACACTTGAGTATAGACTGTCACTTTGTGCGTGATAAGCAACAACAAGGGTTTTTGAAAACTCAGCATGTTCTCTCTA
Organism: Heliosperma pusillum; assembly: GCA_022085475.1. Classification (NCBI taxonomy): domain Eukaryota; kingdom Viridiplantae; phylum Streptophyta; class Magnoliopsida; order Caryophyllales; family Caryophyllaceae; genus Heliosperma; species Heliosperma pusillum. Next base: position 97,880 of record JAIUZE010005171.1, read on the forward strand.
GAATTCTTATGATCTAAACCTCTTCTTATATCATCTTCATACTAACTTCTTATATTCTACATACCTCATTATTGTCACCCGTCTTCTCAGCCGGCTCCTCAAGTTGCGTCCCCTTTTCAGAGTTCTTTACCTTATAAAATTAATTAACCAATCAAAGGCATGGCTGCTGGAAAGAACAAATGCAGAGGTTCAAAATGGTTAAGTCGTATTTACCTTATCGGCTTGAGGTATCAAAACCACAGCAGCATTAGGTACCTCACCCGTCTCCTCAAGTTGCGTCCCCTTTTCAGACTCATTTACTTAATAAAATAAACCAATCAAAGGCATGGCTGCTGGAAAGAACAAATGCAGAAAAAAAAGAAGAAGTCATATTTACCTTATCGGCTTGAGGTATTAAAACCTCGGCAGCAGTAGGTACCTCACCCATCTTCTCAGCCATCTCCTCATGTATTGGCAAGGTAGTAGTGTCTGCCTCTTGACCAATCTGTTGCACTACCTCACCCTTTTTAATGACATCCTCCATCATCTTCAATTCTTCTGCGGAAGGCTTGCCTCCAGAATTCATCTTCAGTATCACGGAGGCCAATAACTGAACCTGCACGCCCAAAATGTAGAATCAGCATTTTGTTAAAACAATAACATGTGAATTTTAAATGACAATAACAAATGGTACCATGTCAGCCTTCCCCTTATTTTTCTTCTTCTTGTTCGAGCTAGTTGTACCATAATATTTCGTGACTCCGACATGTAATGGGACGCCGCTCAATCGACCTGGATGCTCGGGACGGCCGATCGCTCTAGCAAGAACGTCGTCACGACCACTCGGAGTGAATTTCCCTTCCGCAACCTCCTTCAGAACATTCTCCTATAATATATTAAATAAACTTAATTTTATTTTTGTTACTAAAATAAATAGATAGTTAGACATACAAGAATTGAACAATAAAGTTATTAAAAACCCGTCTTAATAAAATAATACTTACTATGTTGGTCAAGACTTCCTGATCATATTCGTTACATGTTCGGGATCCTTTAGGCGTGTGCCCTTCTTTATAAGTTACGTGCCGATTCAAGTCGGTCACTCCCTTTGACACCTACACATTAACTCAAAAATAATATATGTATACATGTATATCAAGTCCAAGTATGATTAAAAAAATCTAATATATAGATGCTACTTACGCGATTTTCTTCTATCAATCTGTAACCGCCTCGAGAACCATAATATACCCCCCGCTTCTGTGAGATGTTAGCACGATTTCTGGCGCTAACGCTCTTCAAATCATATAAAATCGCAAGTAGATGAGACAATTAGAAAATTATAGATACAAGTAGAGTTTTAGAAAAATGTAACCTGAAACGTTTAGAAAAATGTAACCTTAAGTAGAGTTTTACAAAAATGTAAACATATGACATGGATACTTAACCTGAAACTTTTCAGTAGCTCGTTTCGCCTTATAATTATCCCATTGTTGCTGAGTGATGTTGGGGTACTTTGTCGGTGGGCTCTTATGCATCTGCCCCGTCTCCTTGTCGACATACACGTGTAATTTGGCAAGGTCACACCTCCACTGCCTTAAGACTGCCGCTGCCTTACGTAATAGATACTTATCATGGCAGTCTGGAATATCGAAAGCTTCCTGCATCATCATCATATATACTAATAAGCGTCTGTCTAATATCATACCTTTACACGAACCTTTATACGGCTTCCTGCCTTATGTAATAGTAACTTATGCAAAATAAAATGGTGTTTAGCTAAAGATATTATCATACCTTTATACGTTTCAAGAGTAAGTTCTGCAATGCAGGATTTATATTCCTGAAATCATCTAAATCAATAGGCACAAACTGTTTGGTTGTAACTCCAATCCAAGTGGATAAATGGCCAGCATTTGGACCAGTAGGAACACCTTTCACACTCCATTTTATTTCCATCGGCGTTTTTGCCGCTATAGCTGCAAGGGCTGCAGAGCACTTCGAAGCACCCCTCTCACCAGGCTTATCCCCCTTATCATTGTTTTCTCTTCTTTTCCGTTTTTCACCCTTGATAATCCTAAGACACTAAGACCTTCAACAGAAATGAAATAGTAACGGAACAGAATCATGCATACATTGATTCTAAAACCCTAAGACCTTAAAATGAATGAAATAGTAACTGAACAAATAAAGAGTCATGCAGAGATTCTAAAACTCTAAAAACTTAGAAAGGAATGAAACTAGATGATAAAGAGAACGATAAATAGAAAATGAAAACAAAAAGATGAACTTCAATCTTAAAACCCTAAAGACGAAACACAAAAATTACCTGATAAAGAAAATGAGAACAGGGTGATGATAAAGAGAACATGATGATGATCACGAGTACGAGGAGGATGATGATGATAATAAACAAAAAGATTTGTGTTGTAAACGAGGATGATTGTAAACGAGGATGATGATGATGATAATGTACGTGTGTAAAATTTACTCTATAGGATTGTAAATTATTTTTTATTAAGAGAAACTACAGGGTTTATTAAGAGAAACTATTGACAACGGTTATCCTACAAACCACCGTTGTTATAGAGTAATGACAACGGTTAAAGCACACCCGTTGTAGAAAGTAATAACACTAAGACAACGGTTTATTTAATATGACCCGTTGTTGAAAGTAATAACAACGGTGGTATTATAAAGAACCGTTTTTATAGATTATGTATATTTTTTTTTAATTTTTCAGATACGCGCGCGCGGTATTAAAATTTGAGGCACGAAAATAAATTCATTAATTCCGTTTAATTTATTTAACTTTGCTCTAAATTTAATTTAATTTATTTTACTTTGCTCTAAATTTTTATATTATAGGCGTAAGTTACGTTTAATTATTAGCTCGGATCGGGTTTGGCCTGGGAATCAATTCCGATCGTCGGGTTAGATTCAGCGGGTTTGTAATTAATAACTTTATCGATTGGGTTATTATTATTAGTTTGGGTCGGGGAGCGAGGGTCCTTTCGGCTTTCGTGTCTGTTTCGGGAATGTTTATAATTGGGCGGGTCGTCGATAATTTCCGGGTCAAGCGGATGTGGTATATATATATATATATATCGAGTCTAGTGATTCTCGAATCGGGTCATTTCTTTTTAATTAAGGACCTGGTTATTATAATCATGCATCACTAGCTAACCTGAAACTGATCGGGTGGCCAGTTACGGATCGGGCAATCCACTATCTAGAGCTAGTAGCTACTTCAGGTCGATCGCTTTGGGGCCGGGGCACGTGTCATTAACCTCGTACTACTTTGCAATAATATTGATGATAATATTGATGATATATAATAATTAATGATGACGTCCGGATCATTAACCTCGTACAAGCTACTTTGCAATAATAACAGATTCATCAATGCACATGCAAGTATTATATATACACGTCAATGTTTCCCAAATTAAATAATGATATGGGGTCGATCGACTTCGTTCAAGTACGCTAAAAGGGACGGATATATTGATGCATATATATATATGCTCAAATTAATTAAAAAGGACGGTTTATTGCTTTTTTACCACCTATATATAATATATATATATATTATTGTGTACATACGTTTTATCAACAAATAAATGGTTAATAGGCCATATTCCGATCTGGTTCGATTCGTAGGGTATGTAACTTTACCGGGTTAATTAGTTTAATTGGGTCAGGGAGCGAGCGAGGGCCGTGTCCTTTCGGCTTTCGTGTCTGTTTATTCGTGTGTATTGTCTGTTCATTTAATTTAATTTAATTCGATCATTTAAATGTTAATATGCTAGCGGATGAGGTTATATATCGAGTCAGGCCGTTTTTGCATCACAAACCTGAAACTGTCCGACCCAAAATTAATTAGCTAGTATCGGGTTATTTAATTTAATTCGATAGAAATCTTTATTTATTATCCGCGTGATGATTATTTAGTATCATTTTCGGGTCGGATCACTTTTAATTATTAAGTATCATTATTAGTATACGTGTGTTACTTCAAAATAACCCTAAACCCTAAACCCTAAACCCTAAACCCTAAACCCTAAACCCTAAACCCTAAACCCTAAACCCTAAACCCTTTTTTATATACTTCTATATACATCTAGTAGATTATCGCTATTGATCAAACATCAAAATATTGAACATCAACGGAATTAATCATATCAATTCAAACACTTTAAACAACATTCTTTCTCATTGATTTTATATTAAAGTACATTACATTCATCCGACATCAAATAAATAAAGATGTTAAATAATCCGGAACAATTCCGGTTAAGAGTAAAAAGCTTTTCTCACACTGCCACCCACAATCCGGAACAATATTGATGATACTGATGACTTCCGGATCATTAACCTCGTATTTTGCAATAACAGATTCAATGTATGCAAGTACACGTCTTGCATGTGGAGATAAGGTAGGACGGGTACAACTCAACATATCTCTTGCGGCATCCAACCTGCGAGTATCTGGCCGACGTGGGTAGCCAGAGGACGATGATGATGACGACGCTTGGTTGACAAGTCGGACTGCTTCAAGCCTCTTAATCCAATAATCCCTTCGATGTTCAATGGATCCTTTAATCAATGGGTGATGATCAGCGGGAACTACGGTAAGAGCCTCCTCCTCATCTGCAATCAATTTTGTAAGGATCGTCTTATCGTTGGGAAGGTTAACTGCTGCCATTGATGATGTTAATTTTTGGAGTAATTAATTAGGGTTATGTAATATTTAAAGGAGGGGTTTTGAGGCTGTATTTATAGAGGGGTTATGCTGCCATTGATGATGTTCAATGGATGCTTTAATCAATGTTGGTTCTGCTGTTACAGTTGTTCTGCTGTTGTTTATTCACGGGTTTGGACTGCAATATCTTTTAATTAAAAATAATAATATTGAGAAATAACAACGGTTATTGGTTAAACAACCCGTTGTTATTACTTTCCACAACGGTTTTTCTGACCACAACCGTTGTGATATAGTAATGACATCGGTTGACCATAGCCGTTGTGATAGAGAAATAACAACGGTTATTTAGTAAAAACCGTTGTTATTACTTTCAATAACGGTGCATATTGCAGTAAGTGCATTGACTGCATAGGAAATGTAACTGCATATATACATTCACACATTTACTCAATCAATAACGTACTGCATGTGAATGTATAGTCGTTTTGGGATTTGTAAATGCATGTGAATCAATGCCTTCATGTGAACCAATGCATGCATGTGAATCAATAACTGCATGTGACTCAATAACTCCAATCAATAAGTTTCTATAAATACAGCCTCAATACAAGGTTATCAACCACATACAAAATTTCCCAACTCCAATCAATAACATATTTGCTAAACCATACAAAATTTCCCAGCCTCAATACTAACAAAATGTCTGAAACTTTTACTAAACCATATGCTTGCATCATGAAACAAATGCCTTGTCATATTGAGGGTGGCTACGTTGTGTGTAAAAGCTACAAGAAACTCCGTGATACGCTTATTCGAAATGACTACTTAATCAAGAAGATGTGGCCAAATTATCATCGCAGGTACTTTACCGGGGAACTCGTTTTCGAGTTTGGGATGACGGATGCTCATCGTGCGTCCGCATTCAAACTGGCAAGAATGTTTGACAAGGTCGGGCATGGGCGAAAAGATTTTATTGAGAGCACGGACCACCAGTGACAACGTCAAATAATGTCGTGTCTAGTAGTAACTTTTAGAGTCTTTCGTTCTACTTTTTACGGGTCATTAGCTTTGTTTTACGTTAATTTTAGTTTTTGTAATAGTGTTAGTATTTAGTATTTTAAGTCAAATTTAAGAGTCAAATCCCGAAAGTCAATAAAAGTCAAACCCGAAAACCTGAGACCCAAAAACCCGGAACTTGAAGTGGGCTAGCAAGGAATCATCAAGGTTTGAAGACCAAGCCAAATGGGTCAATGAAAGTCAAGGCGGGGTCAAATAATCATGGGGTCAACGAAAGTCAAGAAGAAAATCAAGGCAAAAATCTGGCAGTGCTCGACGCAGCCTGCGTCGTAGGACGCAGCCTGCGTCATCACGACGCAGCCTGCGTCGTAGGACGCAGCCTGCGTCATCACGACGCAGCCTGCGTCGTAGGACGCAGCCTGCGTCGTAGGACGCAGCCTGCGTCATCTCTCAGCACGGGTTTTCTTCCTTTTCTCGTCTTGTCTTTTGGAAGCCCATCTTTCAAGGCCCCTAGGTTTGCGGACCAAGGGTATAAAAGAAGATTTCTGAAGAGAGGCAAGGGCATGAAGCATTCACCATACAACATCATATTTTCCTTAGCATTTCTCTCCTTTTGTTCTTCAAGTTTGGCTTTTGTAATAGGTTTTTTCTTAGAAATTGGTTGTATTATGAAGACTATGGGTAGCTAATCTCCTTTTGCTTAGTGTAATTTGAACAAGTTCTTCCCTTTTAGCATTGTAAGACTTTTTAATCCTTCCTTCTTTATTTAATTCCATCTTCCTTTGTTGCTTTTCTTTGTTGAATGAATTGTTGTTAAGACCAACCATCTTAGTAATTATTTGTTTGATTAATTTGCATTGTCTTGATGAATTTGGTTGATTTGTCTTGATATTTGTTGATGCAACTTGAAAGATTGTAACTTTGGTTTAAAAGTTAGAATCTTTTGAGTGAAATTTGGGTTTTCATGTATTTAGAACATGGTTTAATGTTTTAGTTCATGAATCTAGCATGCTTCTTTGGTTTTGTGCTTAAAGCTTGCATCTTTAGTTATGCTTATGGTTTAATAAGTATGGGTTTAGTTGTATTGGGTCATTTATGGATGGTTTAATTCATGGTGGCTAATTCTTTGAAGTTTGCAATAGATAAATAGAGAAGGGAGGAAAGGAGGGATCTTTACTTTGTTAATTATGGGGGAACTTGGGATAATTGCACTAAGTTGTTTTTCTTTATTTGAATCTTTGATTATTTAGTTGTTATTGGTGATTCTAGGATTGATAATCTTTTCTCATGAAAAACTTTCTCCCTATTTGTTATCTACATGTTTACCATTGTGAATATCATAGTGTGTAAGTAATTCTAGTCTTTGTTTCAATTAGTGTTTAATTTGTGGTTAGATTTATTAATTTGTTTAATCGGTTTTTAGCAAGAGTCTAGATTAGATTATTAGCATTCACCGCCTTCTCTTGGGTTCGATCCTTGTCTTACCCTTACTACCCCTTTACTTAGGATAGTTTGAATCTAGATTTGGTTTTATAAATTGTTATTTGGCATAGCTAGTTTCCGGAATTAACGACCCCGAAAATAAGCTCGTCAAATTTGGCGCCGTTGCCGGGGAAGGCAATTTAGCTAATTTATCAAATTGAAACTCTTGTTAGCGTCATAATTTGTTTAGATTGTTTTTCAAACATTTCTTTTTTGTATTGTTTGTAGGTTACTTGGTGTTGAAGTTACTAATTGTGTTGTTGAAGTGTTTTAGAGTTTATGCCTAGGTCACAAGAGGGACTTGGTGACCAAGACATTGACCCGGCTTCTAGTAGCATTTCCAATTGGTTGTTTTCGAATCCCCTCTATAGGAGACCCTTTTGGAGGGAGCCTAGTGAAGAGGAGTTTGAGAACAATATTTTTCAAGAACCACAAGAACGAGTGTTTGTGTCACCACCTAGATCACCTCCTAGGAGACCACCACCTTTGAACATCATCTACCCACCCGAAATGGAAGATAATAGAACTATTGGTGAAATCCGGGCAAGAAACTATGAAGAGCAACCGTTGTGTATCGCATACCCTCCCATGGGGGATGTCACTTTCGAGCTAAAGGGGTTCTTTGTTCATAATTTGCCAAGATTTCATGGAATGGTGGGGAATGATCCCAATAGGCACTTGGCCGAATTTCACATGATATGCCAAGGGGCCATCCCTCAAGGAGTGGCCGAAGACCAATTTAAGCTTAGGGCATTTCCATTCTCTCTACAAGATGCCGCTAAGGAGTGGTTATTTTGTCTTCCGGCCCATTCCGTAAATACTTGGGTGGGTTTGAAGAAGAAATTTCTTGAGAAATATTACCCGGATTCAAGGCATAACCATTCAAAGAAGCTCATCACTACCATTGAGCAAGATATGGGGGAAACTCTCTATGACTATTGGGAGCGATTCAAAAGGCTCGTGGCAAGGTGCCCTTATCATGGGATGTCGGGGGATGATCTATTGACGGCCTTCAATGAAGGATTATGCCAAAATGACCAACGGATGATTATAGCCGCCACCGGAGGTGGTATTGATACACTTAATGTGGCCGAGGCCAACAACATTATTGAGAAGTTGGCTATGACTACAAGAAGCTACGGGAGGAAGAATGAAAGGGGAGGAAGCTCTAGAAATGTATCTTCCATGGAAGATTCTCATGCCTCTCAAAATCACAAACTCATGCAAGAGATGGGTGAACTCAAAAGCTTGGTATCCAACTTGGTTGTAAACAAAAGTAGCTCATTTTCTCAACACCCCGAATCACTTGAATGTTCTTATTGTGGAGGTGAACATGCTACAAATACATGTTACATCATGATTGAGCAAGGAGCCACCATGGAGAGTGTCAATGCCATGGGGGATGGGAACTACAATGCTAGAAACCCAAGTGGTGGAGGAATGTATAACCAAGTGGGAAATCGTGATCTTTTGGGGTGGGGAGGAGACAAATCAAAGAGTTTTGAAAATGGCCAATTCAATCACTTGAGAGCCCAAAATCCAACCCAAAACCGAAACTCTAATTTCAACCAAAATCCCCACAGAAATTTCAACAACCCAAGACCCAACAACTCAAATTTTCCAAATAATTCTCAATCCCAAAGACAACCAAACCAAGGTCCAAATCAAGGGAATTCTTCTTCTCAAGGGAACTTGAGTGACATCTTGCAAACACTTCTTGCCAATCAAGAGAAGGATAGGGAGGAGGCAAGGAGGGATAGAGAGGAAGCAAGTAAGGATAGGGAGGCTAACAACCTTAGGGTGAACAACTTGGAAACCCAACTATCCCAAATGGCCTCAAATTTGTCAAAATCCCAAGCCTCAAGCTCCACAAGATTCCCATCTCAAACCATTCCCCCACCAAGGGAAAATGCTAGTGCCATGACATTGAAGGGAGGCAAAGAGTTGGAAGTATTCCCCCTTGGCAAAGGAAAGGAAAAGATGAAGAATATTGAGATGGAAACCATTGAGATTGAAGACCAAGGAGAATTGGTGGTTGGTCAAGAAGAGATATTGAGAAATGAAAAAGGGGCATCCAAAGGCATGGACCCAAAGGGAGAAAATTCAAGGAAGAGCAAGGACACTATTGAAGATGATGAAGTGGAGGAGTACATACCGGAAGTCCCATTTCCTAGTGCTTTGATAAGCACAAGGAAATATGCCAAGGAGAATGACTTAGATGAGACTTTCCGGAAATGTGAGGTTAACATTCCTCTCCTTAACTTGTTGAATAGTGTCCCTAGGTATGCAAAGTTTTTGAAAGAACTTTGCACACCTAGGAGAAATCCAAAGAAGGGAACCCATAAGGGTAGGGTGAGTGAACATGTGTCGGCCATTTTCAAACAAAATTTACCAAAGAAATGTGGAGACCCGGGCATGTTCACTATTCCTTGCACTATTGGGGGAAAGAGTTTTAAACGTGTCATGCTAGACTTAGGGGCTTCTATAAATGTCATGCCTCTATCTATTTATGAGACCCTAGGTTTAGGACCTTTGTCTAAAACCGGGGTAGTCATTCAACTTGCCGATAGGTCTAGTGTTTACCCCAAGGGCATGGTAGAGGATGTACTAGTGGAAGTCGATAATCTTGTCTTTCCGGCGGATTTCTACATCTTAGATATGGAATCTAGCTCTAGTGCCACCCCTCTCCTTCTTGGTAGGCCGTTTATGAAAACTTCAAATACCAAGATCGATGTTTCAAACGGGTGCTTGACTATGGAAGTTGAAGGAAAAAGGTTAACTTACAATATATATGACTCCATGAGGCACCCGAGTGACCATCAATCTTGTTTCTTCTTGGATATCTTTGAGCCATTAGTGAATCAAATGGATAAACTTTGTGATAGAGACCCACTCGAGGTAGCTTTAACTAACCCCATGGAAGAGGAAGGTTTGCGCTTGTTGTTGGCTTTTGATGTGCAGGAATGTCTTGAGGAATTGGAGAAGGAGGAGCCAATAGAAACATATGAGGAGATCAACGTCATAGAGATGCTGAAAACAGGGCAAGGCAGTGCTCGACGCAGCCTGCGTCACA
>JAIUZE010005172.1:0-57289 GCA_022085475.1 Heliosperma pusillum
CAAAGAAAAATAAACTAAAATAATTGATTTGGACGAAATTATATTAATTTAGTCCATTTTTAGTTATTTTTAATCCGGCTCGCTTATTAAAGTGACAAAACCCTTCAAATGGGTCAAATTCACTAAGACGGGCCAATCTCGCCTAGATGGGTCAAATATGCTCACATGGGCCGAAAAGACTACCAAGTCCATTGAGTTGAGAAGCCAAGCCTCTCATTTCTTATAAATACCATCATTAGGGCTCATTTTGAGACTAATCACAAAGAATCACAAAAAAAGAACCACCACACAAACACAAAAACTACACTAGAGAAACAAAACCTCTCTAGAACAAAAACCTCTCTACAAAAACATTTTCCAAGAGAAATATTTAGAGAAAGACTACTCTACAATCTGACGTCAAGCATCCATTGCAAGTCATTTGAAGAGGAGAAATCAAATCAAAGGAAGGAGAACGAAGTCTTCAAATCAAGACCCTCCTTTAATCTGTCTATTCATCCAAATCGCGGAAATCGAATCAGTAGAATAACTAGTAGTTTGTACCCGAAATCATTTAAATTAATAAAAATTTACTTTGTTGCATTATTTTGTGTTTTCTCTACATATTTGCAGATCTACACGAATTTATTGTTACAAATTTGGCACGCTCGGTGGGACATCTCTACTACTCATCTCTTTTTCCGCATAATCAAGTTTCAAATCATTCTTTCCGATGGCCTCCAAGAAGATCTCCACCATGTCGAAGAGGATGACATCCAAATCTGATGACGAAAGTTCAACTCGCCTTGGTGCATCTTTTGATGAACAAAGCATCGGTGTTTCCACAAGGAGTAGCACCAGATCTACCCTCATTCGCAATGCCGCGGCGAGACTCCGTTCTGCGTCTGTGCCTACGAGACCTCGCAATAGTCGCAAATCTAGCACTTCCGTCGCTACTCTCAAGAAATCATATGGTGCCGGCGACTCTAGGCCATATGGATATCCAATGTTCGGTTCCTTTTCCCACGTCCAAGTCGACGAGCCTAAGTTCTCCTCATCAACATCATCTCGGGAGAAGGCGCACGACTCTTTGGAGAAAAAGAATGTTCACGCTAGTCCGTTGCTCGGACCACTCACCGTGGAAGATTGCCAAAGTAGCGTTGGATCGTCTCCGTTTTCACCACAAAGGACTAATCAGGAGACGACAAGCCAGCGGTCATATTCCATGGTGGCGCCTGTCATGGTCATTGAGACCGACACTGTGGAAGAACAACTCAACAAAATGAAAACCCTTCTTGACGCACTCATGAAGGATAACGAGGAAAAGACCAAACAGATTGCTACCTTGACGAAAAATTTGGGAAAACGGCCTACGTCGTCATATCTCAGTGACAAAAGTGACCACGGTAGTGATATCGACGATGATAGTGGGAAGCCAAACAAATCAGTTACCGCTGAAGACATCCAGGAAATGATCTCGAAAGCTTTCAAAAGTCAATTCGGCGGGAGCTTTAATTCGGGAAATCATCGTTATATCAAGCCTTATAGCAAAAGGATCGACTGCATGAGAACGCCCACCGGCTATCAACCACCGAAGTTTCAGCAGTTTGACGGAAAGGGCAACCCCAAGCAACATGTTGCTCATTTCATTGAAACTTGTAACACTGCGGGTTCTGTGGGAGATCTCTTAGTCAAGCAATTCGTCCGTTCGTTGAAAGGCATTGCTTTTGACTGGTACACGGATCTAAGCGTCGAGTCAATCGACAGTTGGGATCAAATGGAGAAGGAATTCCTCAATCGATTCTACAGTACCAGGCGTATTGTAAGCATGACGGAGCTCACCAACACAAAACAATGGAAGGATGAACCCGTCAGCGACTACATCAATAGGTGGCGCGCGTTAAGCCTGGAGTGCAAGGATCGTCTCAGCGAGATTTCAGCTGTGGAGATGTGCGTCCAAGGCATGAACTTGGACTTGGTTTATATTCTTCAAGGAATTAAGCCGAGGACATTTCAAGAACTGGCGACTCGGGCTCATGACATGGAGATCACCATCGCAAGTCATGGGGGACAACTATTCCGCCACTAAAACTAAAAAAAAAAAAATGGAGGATTCCCAATAAGCTATGGCCACCGTCAAGGTCAGGGTCAATTCTCCAGTAAAAAAAAAAAAAACAAGGCCTTCGTCAAATATTGGGGGCAAAGAACACTCCTAAGCAAGAGGGAAAACTGCAACTCCAAACTCCTAAGCAAGAGTCTAAACGGCAAGTCCAAGCTCCTAAGCACGAGCCTAAACTGCACCCAAAAAATAAGGGAATTCAAAAAAAAAAAAAAAAAAAAAAAAATTCCCGCACACAAAAAAAAAAAAAAACTCCCCCACACAAAAAAAATCCCACACACAAAAAAAAAAAAAAAAACTCCCCTCACAAAAAAAAAATCCAAATCCAAATCCAAACCCAAATTTCTTTGGATGAACTACGTTGGCTTGATCCTGTGAAATGTTAGCATTTCGCGGGTACGTAGGCAATTTAAGTAAAACCCTTTTACTTAGGTACGGCCAAACCCCCCAAACAAACCAATTTTGTTTCGTATGAACTACGTTGGCTTGATCTCGTAAAACGATTTCTTATTTTTACGAGTACATACGCAGCTGAGTCACACATCTAAGTAATAAAAAAACTCAATGCTCGTATCCTGGGGGGCATTATTTAGACGTCAAATAAATTGTCAGATCATTCCTTCATGATTTGCAATTTTGAGGTTAAAAAAAAGAAAAAAAAAAAAAGAAAAGAGGCTCCAAGAAAGCTTCAAGCACCAAGACGCCGCTTCAAAAAGCTAGTACGGCGAATCCGGCGATGTGTTGGAGAAAGCTTCCAAGCAATGAGACTCTATTGCCAAGTCAACACGATGAAGACTTGGAGAAAGCTTTTAAGCACCATGTCGTCGCCGGAATTTTTATCCACATTTGGCTAGGTTTCCGAGAAAGCTTTCAAGCACGGAGACTATCATCAAAGCGAAATGATGAAAAATGGAGAAAGCTCTCAAGCACCATAAATGTTGTACGATAATCAAGACGTGCATATTCGGATGAAGCTTCCAAGCACTAGGACTATGTCGTCAACTCAAATGATGAAAAAAAAAAATGGAGAAAGCTCACAAGCACCATATATAAGTTTCATTAAATAACCATGGACACTTAGTTTCGGAGAAAGCTTCCAAGCACCGAGACTTGTCGTAAAGTCGAATCATGAAGATTGGTGAAAGCTTACAGAACCCAAAGGCTTCATAAAAACAAATAGGCAAAGGAGGCAGAGACAGCTTCCGAGCACCGATTTTGCTGACGATTACTTGAAGAAAGCATTTCCGTGACAAGGGTTTCGTCAAACTAGGAAAAAAAAAATTGTCTCCGATTTTCCAAAAAAAAAAGCAAAGAATTCACAATCCTTGCCAAACAAAAAAAAACTCATCAAATTAAATTCATTTCTAATCTACGCAAAAAAAAAAACAGAGAAAAGAATGAACAAAATTTAAAACCAAAAAAATTGAGATGTGGAAATAATAATCTCAACATTCCTCATTTCAAAGAAAAAAAAAATGTTTTACACTAATGCCATAAGTTCCACAATGATCAGTCCATCATCCAGTCAATGGTGACAAGTTTCACATGACAAATCCGTTATTGGTCTTTGTTAAAGACGAACTTGTAAGCAAAACACTAGTGGCACAATGAGCAAGGCATCAACAAGGTACTGGTATTTCATGAACATACACCAGTTAAACACGCCACCACTACTGGAGTCGGCTACGCCAATGAACCAAGCAATGACACTTTTACGGTGAGTCGACGGTGTCCGTAAAAGTTGCCATGGCATCATGCTTCCATGTCTTCTATTTATGATGGTTTCGTTTGGCTGTGAATCCCGACTCCATGACGCCAAAGTTCCTGCAAAAAAAAAAAGGAGCAAATTCATGTGGGTTGATCACGACCAAAGCTTGTACTGAAACAATGTCTAATGGTCAGGTTTAAAATGGAGTCGACATCGAAGACAAGGATGGTTTTCGCGTGGTCAAGCCGGAAACAATGTCGTCCTTATCAGGTGGTGATCAGACGGTGCTGTCGGTTTAAATGAACTACCATTAGAAGTATGATAAAGTACTGAGTAAAGCGGTGGGTAAAAGTCCCCACGAGCTCCGTCGTATCAAGGAACCCCCGATGAGTCTGATCTTTTGAGGCGAAAATGACCAAGCCAACTTTGTCGTGGATCGTGTTGCGATAATGAGGGACACAGTTGCTTCATTCTAAGTGTTGAATCGGACAATTACATCATCTCCATGAGGCAAAGGCGGATTCGTCTCAAGTAAAATGGCGACTTCCGTTATTGTAAGCAAGGCATGGTTGCTCCAGTTAACGGTCTCGTCTTGATCGAGCAACACCGGGACGTGATGACTCCAACTTGTCCAACTCGTCAATCTGGTGGCTTCATCTCAGGTGATTCAAATGGCTCCACTACGCCAAAGTCCCACAAGTCTGCAAAAACAAACAAACAAAATGAAAAGTCTCCATGTAAGCGGATCATGAGCGAGGCTTGCTCTGAAACAGAGGCGTCGCAGTCAAGCTTGAAACGAAGCCAACACCGATGAAATAGATGACTTTTGCGTGGCCTGGCCGTATACAGTGTCGTCCTTGCTTAGTGATAGTCAAAGGGAGGCGCCAATCTGGACTGCAGCGAACCAAGTAATGACACTTTTACGGTGAGTCGACGGTGTCCGTAAAAGTCATCATGGCATCGTGGTTCCACGTCTGCTACGTAAGGTATACCCCGTCTCGTTGCGCATCACGGTTCCACGGCGAGCCAGAAAGTGGCTCCTGGCTCCATGATGTTATGGAGTACCTGCACATATCAAAAAAAAAAATACAAAGACAAGTTAGCATAATCGGCCGCAGTCTGGATTCTTCGCTACAAGGTGACCAATCGAAGGCGTCAAGACTCGTCTGCTTCACCTTTCGATTGGCATCTGAGAATTTTAACTTCGGTGCGATCGTCAAGCATTTGAACTTAAGAGCTCACATGGTGGCTTCACGTGCTATCGCTAGGGTGGCTTCATCTCTGTGTGCTTTCGGCTAAGAAAATTCCCTTCATACTAATGTGGGTAGCAAAGAAAGCAATACATGAAGCCCGTATATATAACACCTAGGGTTTATGCTGAATCCAAAGTCAAAAGTTGAAATCACCTAATTTTGTCAACTACAAGCTTGAATTTCGGTGGACATAATCAAAGGGGATAAACATTGCAATTTGTTGGACTCTTTTAACCAAATTGGGTCAACCAAAGTCGAGAAACAGACAAAAGATTAAGTTCGGAAGGAGTTTAGTAATAAAACTCGATGAGTCGAGACTCGGTCGTGCTTAAACACTCAAGACGTGTACATGACCGAATCTCGAGGGGGCAATTTGTAGACACGTAAAATTTGTCTAACTGCCACGTCGGAAGTCAAAAGTCAAAATGTTGACCCGTCAAAGAAAAATAAACTAAAATAATTGATTTGGACGAAATTATATTAATTTAGTCCATTTTTAGTTATTTTTAATCCGGCTCGCTTATTAAAGTGACAAAACCCTTCAAATGGGTCAAATTCACTAAGACGGGCCAATCTCGCCTAGATGGGTCAAATATGCTCACATGGGCCGAAAAGACTACCAAGTCCATTGAGTTGAGAAGCCAAGCCTCTCATTTCTTATAAATACCATCATTAGGGCTCATTTTGAGACTAATCACAAAGAATCACAAAAAAAGAACCACCACACAAACACAAAAACTACACTAGAGAAACAAAACCTCTCTAGAACAAAAACCTCTCTACAAAAACATTTTCCAAGAGAAATATTTAGAGAAAGACTACTCTACAATCTGACGTCAAGCATCCATTGCAAGTCATTTGAAGAGGAGAAATCAAATCAAAGGAAGGAGAACGAAGTCTTCAAATCAAGACCCTCCTTTAATCTGTCTATTCATCCAAATCGCGGAAATCGAATCAGTAGAATAACTAGTAGTTTGTACCCGAAATCATTTAAATTAATAAAAATTTACTTTGTTGCATTATTTTGTGTTTTCTCTACATATTTGCAGATCTACACGAATTTATTGTTACACGGGTCAAGAAAGATCGGGTCATGTTCGGGTCGGGTCGGGTCTAATCGGGTTTTGGGTCACATTCGGGTGTTGTAGTTCGGGTCAATTTCGGGTCACGGGTCGGGTCCTTCGGGTCGGGTCAATCGGGTCGGGTTGCTTTTGCCAGGTCTAAATTCATGTATAATATGATCCCATGGCCAAATTTTTCTTAATAGGACAAAAAATATATTTGTGAAAAACCTTTTTTTTTCTATTATGAAACTTATTTTGTGGATATCCATTAGTATTATGAATGTATAATTGTATTATGAATGTCAATAATGTTGGATGGTTCTAGATTAGTTCTTTTACATTCCTATTGCATAACTCACTTTTATATTCATGTATATCCCTTTGTATTAATAAGAATGGTACAAATCTCTACCACCTCTCACTCTCCTTCTTTATATTTTATAACACGTTATCAGTACGAGGTTCTAACCGAAGTCGCGAGTTAATTGATGCACCAATGGGTGGATTAATTTCAAAAGGATTAATGATTGGTTTTCTAATCTCCGGTTCTAAATTTTATTACATTTGTCATATTTATTCGTAAGTAAATCTAACTATTTCTAATATTGAGTTTTATCATCATGACGTAATGTTCTATCTTAATATGCATTGTTTTCCCCGCTTTTTAGTAATTTTTATACAATAATAGGATAATCTTTACATTTAAATTTAACACAATAGTTTCATCTTAGTTATGATTTGATAAATACATGATCGTTATCACATATTTTTCATAGTTGTTAATTTTAAGAGTACCATTGTTAAAAAATATTGTGTAATTTAGTGCACTATATTATCACTTTTATTCACATGAAATTTTGACAAATTTTGTAACCATTTTGATAATGATATTATTTAGTTGTCATGAATATTTGTCATGTTGTGCACACACATCTATATATAATAATAAAACGACAAACTAAACACCTATCATAATGCCACATCAATATTTTTAATTTTCTACACAACTCACCTCCACATCACCAAGTCATTTATTGGCAAGAAGCAAAAAAAAAAAAATATGTCTTGCTTAAGACGGGTCGGATCTTGCAACGGGTATTTTGTGAGAGGAAATGGGTAGAGGGGACAAGGTGTGCACCCCCCATGTGCTCTCCACTCATCCTTGATGGGTATTTTGTGAGAGAATATGGTATCCGTCTTAAGCTTAAGACGGATACCACCGTCTTAAATAAGAATTTGTGAAAAAAAAAATACCACAATACATCATTCCTTCCTTTACATGTAATTTAGAATGTCACATTAAAAATCGTCTTTTTTTAACTTTAAAGTAAATTAAGCGATTTAAACAACAAATAACATCAAAGTAAATTCTAAATTTCAGTTTTAGGATTTTATTGTTCAAATAAGTTATCTGGCAAAAAAAAATCATCCTTCGTTCACTATATATCTATAGTCTATAGTTTTTACTCCATTTGTAAATGTTATCCTCTTTTACTGGCTTAGGACATGTGAGAAATTGTGCGGGCATATAAATTGAACATATAAATAAATTTTTACTATTTTATAGTTACAACATCATATTAATTTCAATGAATTGGTTACGTATAAAAAAGAGCTTAAACAAATAAAATAAAATAATTTTTCCATATAACGTACTTTAAATATTATATAATAACGTAGTAAATTAGAATATCATAGTACAAGAAAAGCATAGAGAGTAGCGCAAAGGCTACTCGTCTAAAGCCAATGTTATCATCTGGCCAATAATGAAAATGAACAACGGTTTATGATGAGAATCATGTAAATATATGAGAAACAAAAATATTGGCCAATAATGAAAATGAACAACGGATCTACCACCTTTTATTCAACTAACACATTTAATAATATGATGTCAAGAAGGGTTATTCCATTTCTTTCAACCTCTCTTGGAATGCTCAGGCTACAATTAAAGATCTTAGTAGGGTTGGAGCCGATTTAAAGATGTCCGTTAGAAAGAAACTTTGGCACCTTCCAGGTCCTAAGTCTTAAGTCATGGACTATTTTGTTATGGAAAATTTTGACCAATTCTCTTGCTGTGGGTGAAGGGTTCATTAGAAGGGGTTTTGAGGGTGATTTTAATTGTCATCTTTGCGACAGTCAGACTGTGGAATCATGTGATCACCTCTTTAGAGATTGCGTGTTTGCTAATAAAGTTTGGGCTGGAAGTGTTTTAGGGATCCATGCTCATATCGGAAAAGAATTAAGTATCCAAATTTGGATTAAAAATTGGTTATCTCTGATTCAGAAACTTCCAGATTATTGGGAATCGCTGGCTCTTTCCTTTCTTTGCACCTTATGGACTATTTGGGGGTGTCGATGTAAAAAGATCTTTCAAGAGGAACCTATCACACCTTATGGAATTATGAAGGTTTATGAAAACTCTTATAGTCTGGTGTTAGAAGCTGAGAAAGTCAGAAGTGGTAGGCTGAATCCTCAAGGAGTGTTACATGACCATCCTGTTGATAATGAGTTGACTGATATAAGAAACAGTATATCCTTTCCATTTATCTATGCTAAGAATTATTGTGACCAGCTTGAGTTGTTTGTAGATGTTTCGTGGTATAAAAATCTTTCCGCTGGTCTTGGCTGGGCTATCAGGAGGAAATCTGGTGAAATGATTTTACAGGGCAACCGTTGTTTTGCTGCTCAAAGTGTGGACGACCAAGCTGAAACTCTGGCCATTCGGGATGGATTAAATGCTGCTTTGAAATATAACTTTATTCATATCTCTCTTTACTCTGATTGCCTGCAGGTGTTATCCCAAGTTCTTAAACTTAATCGGCCTCATCATATAACGAAGATCATCATTCATTGAAAACATTTTTAATATAGTTCATAGTTTCCATTGTATTTCATTTTGTTACGTTCCTAGAAACTGCAATATAATAGCTCATAGATTAGCTAAAGGAGCTATCCGCTTGTAACTTTAACTCGCTTTTAAATTGTAAAAAAAAAAACATTTAATATTGTATCACAGTTCTCAATGCTCAGTTAAGTAAATCGTATAACCTTCATTCGATATCACGTCTAAGGCATAAAAGAAAGCAAGTACCCCCCCCCCCCTCCACCCAAAAAAAAAAACTTTACCCGTATAATATGATATCTTAGTATATAAAAATAAAAATAAAAATGTTGTTATGGTTCTCAGTAAACTACATAAGTATATAATATAGTTGAAATATTTTTTTATGTCTATATTAACAAAACAATGCTACAAAGATGTCAACATGTTTCAGACTAACGAGGTTATAGTCATGCATAAACTTAAATAATTAATCTCAAATGCACCCGTGATTTTCACGGGTACAAAGACTAGTTACATATAATTGTTGATACCTTTATGTAACTAATTAAAATAACATTCTTTGATAGTTGTTTGTATAATGCAGTTATATCTATGTCATGATGCTCCTAAGTTAAATTAAATATTAGGGTTTTTTGATAACTATTACCTACTAAAAGCTCACTTTGAAGAACTACTAACAACTAAATTTTTCCTTAAAAACTACTACCAATCTAGTTGGTCCGGGTTGATAACACTGCCAAATCTTAAAAAACACCTCTAAAACTTAATCTCAGTCATTGATTTTAAATTCTTATCTTAAGTTACAAAATGTCTTCCTATTTTACCATTTCCTATGTTATATACATTCACCACTAATCTTATTTTTCTACCTCTCATCTCTTTTATTCTATTTTTACCCCTTCTCGTCTTATTCTTCTATCTCTCATCTCACCTTTCGAGTTCTATATTATCATAACATTTCTTCTTCTTTGTTTCAGTTACTCTTTTTTGTTTATTGTAGTTGATAGCTTCGGTTTGTGATAATTTATAAAATACATGTGTTTCAATTAAGTTTTTACAGTTTCAATTTGTTGTTTTAATTTAGGGTTTATAGCTCCCCTCTTTAATCTTGGTAGTAGGTGCTTGAGATGAACTAATTTAGTATAGTTGATTAGTCTTGATTAGATTATAAGGATTTGAAGAAAAGTGAAGGTTATGTTTTCCCAAATTCACTTTGATCAAATTGTGTTTTAAGATGAAAATAAGATGAGGAGTGAGATAAATAAGAGTGTGTGAGATGAAGGGCAAAATGGTCTGTTCACTTTAATATTAGGCATTTTTTAAGATTTGGTAGTGTTATTAACCCGGACCAAGTAGATTGGTAGTAGTTTTTAAGGAAAAATTTAGTTGGTAGTAGTTCTTCAAAGTGAGCTTTTAGTAGGTAGTAGTTATAAAAAAACCGTAAATATTAATACCAATTATTAATCTGCAATGTTTATGATTATGAGAAATTAGAGTCATATACACATTGTTATAATAGTGATATAAAAACTATTCAAGTTTGTTATAATAACAAATGTTTTAACTCAAGTTTTGTGATGAACATATTATAGTATTGAGTACTTAGGTGAGACTTTAATGATGATGTTAAAACAAGATTTTTAAACGTTATGTACAAGCATTTCGATATGTGTTTTGAGAATACTTAAATAAAGAATTATAGATCTGGGAGACTGAGACTACTACCTTACTTTAATGAAAAAGTGAAACCTACGAATTAAATTAATTATTGAACATTTGTTAAGAGTTATATAATAATGGATGCCTTGGATTATATAATGATTTTAAATAACATGATTTTGAGAAATTTACTTTTATGATTTAGCGATGATATTCAATGTATGCTTTGGATTATATGCATCATGTTAAAATTTGTTATATTACTATCCGAATAAAATACATACTTGTTGTATACATGCAAAGACCATCTTAAAAATGAAAATTGATTTGATTATATTGAATGAAATGTTAAAAATTATAATATCGAATATGATGGTGATGATAATACTTTGGCTTGAAACAAATTAATCTAATATATATTTAGTGATTTGATTATTGTGTGAGTATTTTGTATTTTGATATTTTAATTGTTTCCATGTACATGATTTTATAAGATTATCTCATATGTTTGATTCTAAAACCAACATGTATATGAGACAAATATCCCAATTTTATGCATATACGGCCAAATTTATGATATGTTCTTTGATAGCTAGTACAATGAGAAATTAATATATATATATATATATATATATATATATATATATATATATATATATATATATATATATATATATAGGGTCAGGATCCGGTGAGAACCACTAACATAATGAGAACCGTGAGAACCCTCACTAAATCTCCACCAAATCTTGTTTCGAAAGTTTTGTTGGATCATTTACCATTAGTTTAGTTTATTCAATCAAAATACTTTGAGTAACTAAACAAAATTTATTGATTATATTAAAAAATATGTACTTAATGTACATAAATTCAATTTGTACACTAAAATTATTCTAAATGCGTGAAAACGAGCACTAAGTGCACGAAAATTTCTACATGCATGAAAACAGTTACTAGGTGCATGAAAATAACGGACTCTAGATGCATTAAAATGAGCACCAAGTGCATAAAAATTGTTAGATGCATGAAACTGACTACTAGGTGCATGAAAACTAATAAATCGTATTTCACCTCAATTTCCGTCAGTAAATTATATTTTTTTGACCAAGATGTATGTTATCTAGCCATAAAATTCTACGACGAACCCAAAAATGTCCTTATTTTTTTAAAATAAAATTCGTAAGGCGGAGTTCTCACGGTTCTCATTATCTTAGTGGTTCTCACCAGATCCTAATTCTATATATATATATATATATATATATATATATATATATATATATATATATATATATATATATATATATATATATAGAGAGCTTAGTTCAATTGAGTCCACCATATTCTTAGAGTCCTTGAGTCCTCATCCTAGCCATTGGATGAGGGAGATGGATGGCTGAGATTTGGGAGATTAAAAAATACACTTATCACTAATTAATTACCTATGCACTAATTAATTAACTTTCTCTCTCTAGCTTTACATTAATCACTTTTTAAACACTTTTAACCACTTTTGAACACTTTTTAGCTGCTGAGATTTATGAGTGTAACTTTGATGCTTGCGAGTGTAACTCTAATGTTTTAGAGTGTAACTTTAAGTCTTTAAGGCGGTTTGTATACAAAAATTTGAATTTAAACAATTTTAACACCTTACGAGTGTAACTTTAATACTTTTCGAGTGTAACTCTAATATTTTCAAGCGTAACTTTAAATTTTAAAGACGGTTTTGATATAATAATTTGAATATAAATACTTTTAACATTCTACGAGTGTAACTTTGCTGATTTTCGAGTGTAACTTTAATATTTTTTAGACGGTTTTGTATAAAAATTTGAATTTATATAATTTTGACATTTTACGAGTGTAACTTGGATGATTTTCGAGTGTAACTTTAATATTTTTTTTAAGACGGTTTATTACTTATAAATTTAAATTTATATAATTTTTTACATTTTACGAGTATAATTCTAACATTTTAGGAGTGTAACTTTAATTTTTTTTTAAGACGGTTTTGTACATAAAAATTTGAATTTATATAATTTTAACATTTTACAAGTGTAACTTTGATGATTTACGAGTGTAACTCTAATATTTTACGAGTGTAACTTTAGTAATTTTAGGTCATTTTGAGTGGAATTTTTTGAATTTTATTGCATGTTAAATCTACATAATATACTACAAATTTATGAGTGTTACTTTAGTCCTCTATGAGTGTAACTGTAGTCCTCTATAAATGTAACTGTAGTCCTCTATGAGTGTAACTGTAGTCCTCTATGAGTGTAACTGTAGTCCTCTATGAGTGTAACTGTAGTCTTCTATGAGTGTAACTGTAGTAAAAACTATGTAAAAAGCAAGGTAGATCTAGTAAAAGGTAGATCTAGAAAAAAAATTTGAAAACAAGAGTAAAAACTAAAAAAAGAAACAGATCTGACATCAACAAGTGTAACTTTTAAGGTCATTTTGTGTTACTTTAATAAATAATGTGTGTTATTTTAATATAAGATATATGTGACTTTAATAAATAAAATGTGTAACTTTAATAGACGATATATGTGACTTTAATAAATAAAATGTGTAACTTTAATAGACGATATATGTGACTTTAATAAATAAAATGTGTAACTTTAATAGAGAATTTATGTTACTTTAATAGAAGTCATTATTACTTGACACCTTTTTTTTCAGATCTAGAATTAATAATTAGTGTTACTTTAATAAACGATATATGTGACTTTAATAAAGAATTTGTGTTACTTTAATAGATAATATGTGTTACTTTAATAGATAATATATGTTACTTTAATAGACGTCAACATTTGACACATTTTTTTTTAAATCTGAAAAAAAATAAAAGAAACAAAACCAACAAGAAAACCAAGATCTAACACCAAGAAGTGTAACTTTTAAGGTCATTTTTATACAAATATTATGTAACTTTAATAAAAAAAAATATGTTACTTTAATATACGATATATGTGACTTTTATAAATAAAGCGTGTAACTTTAATAGAGAATGTTGTTACTCTTATAAAAGATACGTGTGACTTTAAAATAGAATATGTGTTACTTTAATATATATGACTTTACTCGGGGCACATACATCGACACACCTTTTTCAAATCTGAGTAAAAGAAGAAGAAAAAAAAATAAAGACACATACATACACATACACATACATATTGGGTAGAAGGGAAAAAAAGAAAAAAGAAAAAGAAAATGGAAAATAAAGACAATGACACAGGAACTAAAAGGGGAAGAGAAAAAGAAAAAAAAGAAGAAAAGACAACAACAATAACGACACCCACCCAAGACACTAACCCTCCACCCACGACCCCAACGCCCACGGCCCACCACCCACGACCACCCCCCTCACCGGACAGCAGCAGCAAATCCCCAACCACCCCACAACTTCTAAATCTGGAAAAAAAATGAGAAGAAGATGGAGGAAAGAAGGAGGGAGGAGGCCGGTGGTGTTGTTGGTGCTGCTGTCCGGTGAGGAGGGAGGTCGCAGAGTGGCGGCTGGAGGGAAGAAGAGGAGGCCGGTGGTGGGTCAGAGAGGAGGCAGCGAAAAAGGTGGTCGGGTGCGGTGGTTTGAGGTGGTAGTTTTCAGATCTGCTTTTTTTTTTGTTTGGTGATGGGTTTTTTCAGATTTAATTTTTTTGGTGGTTGTAGGTGGGTAGGAGTTATGTGGTAGGTGGTGGGGGGTTGATGTGGTGGATAAGAGGCGGTGAGCGTCGAGGGTGGTCGTGGGGAGTGATTTATTTGGGTGGTGTCGGTGGGTGGTGGTGGTTGTGTGATGTTGTGTGAGAATGGAGGATGAATTAATTAATTGGGTTTTTTTGATTTATTTGAGTTTTAGAGAGATGAGGGTATGAATATTATGTGAGATGAGAGAGAAGTAATTGTGAGGAAAATCTTATATAGTGAATTAGTGTGAATTAGTGATTTATTAATGAAAATTAATAAAAACTAGAGAGAAGGTGATATTAATCATAATTTTGGAGTATCAATCTCAGCCTTCCATCTTCCCATATCCAATGGCTCTAAAGAGGACTCAAGGACTCTACGGAAAAGGGTGGACTCAATTGATCTTTGCTCTATATATATATATATATATATATATATATATATATATATATATATATATATATTGATTACTTATTTGGCTTTGCAATTTCGGGTTTATATTAATCAAGTTGTTAAATCGGGTTCAAGCAAGACTTCAATTGTTCATCCCGAATTCCGAATTTCAAATTCCGGAAGCTTTGTTTGCATTTTCTAACTCTACTTTTTATTATATTGTTTTTATACTTGTTTTTATTAATTTAGTTAATTAATTGTATTACATTTAAAAAATTATCTTTTAAAAAATAAATAGTAATCATGGATTCACAAAACTCACAAAACACATCTAAGAGGTCTCGTCATATAATTAGTGAGTCGGAATCACCAACAAGAAACCCCGAACCACAAATATCGACTCCCGCACCATTTAATATGAACCAATGGATGGGTTTCACCCCATCACAATTAGAAAACATGCAATGGACCGGCCAACCAACTTTTGGTATAGGCCAATCGACCGAACCCCGCTTAATGACCCCGATTAATTTATATAGCAATACTATATTTGAAAATCTACCTTTTACCGGACCGACACCGACTACACTTCCGTTAATGCATACTCGACCAACTTTTATTCTCGAGGGGTTTAGACCACAATCACAACATACCTCATCCGGTGATGGGTCATCTACCGAGTCAGTGCCACCCCATATAGAAGGTCAACCCCAAGCGACCGAACAAGCCGTATTAACATGGATGACCGATGAACAAATGCTTGAAATAGAAAAAAAACATAGGGCTAGTCCAGCGTGGCCACATTTTGTCAAATGTGCCGATATTAATAACCCGATCGCCAAATGTAGACATTGTGATACGATATTTAGTTGTGATAGTAAAAATGGTACCGGTCACTTACTTCGACACTCTAGGAAATGTAAAAGACGCCCTGATCAAGGGCAAAGTTCAATGGACCAATTCGTGACTAAACCCGATTATCAATGACACACTTATAATTATGATGAATGTGCCGAACATTTGACTTGAATGATAATTCAAACGCAAAAACCATTTGCACTTGCTGAACACCCTGCTTTTAATGATTATGTAAGAAAACATCAACCTCTCCACAAAGAAACGAGTAGGAGGGTTGTTAGAAATAATGGTATGGTACAATTTTATACGGCACAACACCGCCTTAGTTCTGAATTTGAAAAATGTAAATGTAAATTTAGTATAACTGCTGATGGTTGGGATTCTGGCGTCGACCATTCTTATATTTGCATTACTGCTCATTGGTTGGATGACAACTGGTCTTTACAAAAACGGGTTATTGAATTCGCTAAATTAGAACACCCTCATAACGCCGCTAATTATCATGCAATAATAATGAACGGTATTAATGATTATGGACTTGCATCTAAAATTTTAACTTGTACTTTTGATAATGCATCTACCATGACTTCCGTTGCTAATATGTTAAAAACTAGTTTAAATGAAGTTCTTTTAGATGGTGATTTGTTGCATGTTAGATGTGCTTGTCATGTTTTAAACTTATGTGTTAAAGATGGACTTAAAGGCATCAAAAGTTATCATGAGAAATTTAAAAATATTGTTATGCATTTTAATACAACAAAGTGGAGACGTCAACAATGGCGTGATTTTTGTAAATCAAATGGATATGAATACAGAAAATTTCCCGAGGAAAATAATACTAGGTGGAATTCTATGTACATTATGTTGAATACTATGATACCTTATAAAGAACCCCTTACTGTTTTTTGGAACCGTGCCTTTCCCGATAACATGTTATTTGAAGAGGATTGGCAAAAAATAACAATCTATATTGAATTATTAGGTGCTTTTAACAATGCAACTCTCTCTTTCTCGCATGTATATAAACCTACCGCTCCTTATTTTATTGGTAATATTATTCCTATTGCACAAATTTTTAAAAATTATCGTAGTAACCCTTTGTTTAACTCGTTTCTTCCAAAAATGGAGGAAAAGTGGTGCAAGTATTGGTCCGACATTCCTTATGTTTTTTTCTATGATTTTAGACCCGAGGTGGAAATTTGATGAAACAATACAGTTAGTTGGTGCTTATAAGTGCCTATTGGGTTTACCGTTTAACGAAGATTTATATAAAGAAAATGTTAGAAGTGCTTTTTTTTTACTGTATATAACCATTATGAGTCTGTTTTTGGTAACTTCACTTGTATTTCTTCCCATTCTAGTTCAGATAATAGAAGCGGTGGTGGTTTTCAAGGAGGGAGCTTAAACGCTCTGAAAGGATTGATGAGTTCATTACAACCGAATCGACAACAAGCTACCCTAACATCCAACTTGGCCGAGTATCAAATGTATATTAGTTACGATTACTTGCGAGGTATTTCAGATGAGGAGGTCAACAACCTTGATCTTTTGCAATGGTGGCGAAATAAAAGAAGATCGCTTCCGGTGATGTCGGCAATATCAAGGGACGTCTTAAGCATTCAAGTGTCTTCCGTTGCCTCCGAAAGTTGTTTTAGCGGGGCAAATAGAATATTGGATGACAAACGAACTCGTCTAAGATCCGAAACACTTAAAATGTTAGTGTGTTATAAGGATTGGATGGATGCCGAGAAACGAAGGCAAAATGAAGTCGACCATGAAAGCGAAATTGATTCCGACCAAACAAGCACCGAGTCAAATGCATAGTTGCATGTTATATTTAATACTCTTGTAATTTGTATTTTTTTTCTTATTTCTATGTAACATTAGATGTTTTTTTAAAGACTAATCATTGTTTCATCGTTTTATAATAAAAGATTGAGGTACTTATTTTAACGATTATCTCATCTAAATTTATAATTAAGTACATTAATATTTAGTTGAATGCACATTATTAGTTATGTAACTAATAAATTATATATTAAAATCATTATTAATATTTATTATTCATAATTACTTATATAAAAAATAAACTTTAAAAAAAAAAAGTACATGGGCCGGCCCGGGTCAGGCACGACCGAGCCCACAGGCCAGGCACGGCACGGGCCCGACTTTCCCGGGCCAATGACCGGGCTGCGGCAGCGGGTAGAGGTGGTCGGGCCGGCACGACACGGCCCAGTGGACCGACGGACCGGGCCAAAATTTGGGGCTGGCACGACGGGCCGGGGCGTGGGCCGACATGGCACGGCCCACCGCCTACTCTAGTAGTGGGGTTTGATAACTAGACTAGGAGGGGGAGAGGTTGGGTCGAAGTCACATTGAAAATCAGGCCCAAAACAAGCTCAGAAGACCGTCGTAAAATCGAGTTTATAAACTCTTTTAAAACTTCGTTTTAAACAAAAATGAGACTGTAAAATGGAAGAATTCAAAGTTGACTTTTCAAGCCGGGATTAAACAAATATCTATTTTATTTTCAATAAAATAAATGAAAACTGGATGAATTAAAAAGGAATCTATTTGAGACGGAAATCGATTTTGAATTTCATTTAAAATAATGACGGCGCCCATTCCCTATCGTAAAACGGAACACAAGTAATGATGATGTCAAACGAGAAATACATGTTGCCCTATCATCATTAGCTGTGGCGAGATTTCTATAAATCCCCGTATCAACGGATACATGTATCTACAAGGAGATATTAAGAATCGAGTCAAGTTGTTATGGTTTGACGAGAATAAATGAGATGTTAAAATTAGATCTACCGATGATAGAAAAATTACAATTTGGATTAGAGACTCGCGTTGATAACGTGTTATAAAGAAAGAGAAATATAAGAGTGAGTAGTAGATTATTGATGGCTCATCTGGAGCACAACAAAAGAGTGGCATAACAGCGGACAGTTGAGTGTCCAGTTCAATCCTAAAATCACTCTAATAGTCTATCTCACTCCCTGACACAATACGCAAATGGAAGTAACACTGACTTCATCATCCTTAATCAACTTCTCCATCAATGGCAGAAATACCCATCATATTCACTTCAGACGCCCAACTCAGTTATCAGCGTCACCATCAACAACAATTAAGACCTTAAGTTTTGATCGCAAAAGACTTAGAAGTAGTAGATTCTCTAATTGGGTAATCTGTTGCAGCACCTCCCCTCCACAACAAAACCTAGCTGCTCTTCTACTTGAAGTTGATGGGTAATTCATTCATCACCTTTTATATTCTTTATGACGGGTATTTTAATTATACAATTGATTTTATCGGTCTTGATATTTGTATATTTGTAGAAATTGGCCAAGTAAGCTGTTATTGGTTGGTGTTATAGGGTCCTAATTGATGCATATCGAACTGGGAACCGTCACGCCTTCAATGTAGGTGCGGCTGAGCTGAGGCAACTAACACTATTACCTTGCTATTTCACTGCCTGATTTGAGTCCTTACTTTCCACTTCTACTCATATTTTGCCAGCATTTCGGAACCTCGGCTTGGACTGTGCCAACTGGACCCAACCTATCTACTTAGACCTCTTCAGGTTTCATTTTCCCATATTGTCAATTTACTGCTCTTGTTCTTGTTCTTCTAGTTGCTGCTGCTGTTGTGCCCTTATACCTTGCTCTATGTGTTTCCTGCTAAAAAAATGGTATTTGTTAACAATATTAACTGTGATAAACATAGATGAATGGCTTACATTACGATGAATAGACAAAATCTATTACTTTCCTCGTGATATATTATTAGAGCATAAGCATGCTGCGATCACAGGGAAATTGATCTCATTCCAGTGACTGTGAGGGTATTGTATGAAATCAAAGCATTGTAAGGACATGATTTTGACTCTAATGAGTGTTCAGCGAAATCAGCCTTTGACTTTTTGTTGTGTTAGACTATCAGCAATACAATTGCTCATGGTTATTTGTATAGAGTAAAAATTAAATGTGTTTCTATGATTGGTAGGAAGTGCGCTGGTGATGAGGAGAAGATGCTTGCTTTGTTTTTCAACCGGGTTTGTTTCATTGTCTCGCTTTATCATCGTACATGAAACATTTGAGTGATTGTCTCTCTTTCATTTATCCTTCGATGACGGATCATTCTCCCCCCTTTTCTTGCCTTGCTTTGAACAGATTGGTTGGCCAACATCTTTGCCCACCAGTGAGAAAAACACATTTGTAAAAAGTGCTTTGCAGGAAAAGGTGAACTCTTTTTCTTTGATGGTACTTAAAGCATGGAGCTTATGTTAGAACCCGTGAGGGTTGCAAGGTTTCCAAATATGCGTCGTGTTATCTATGACTATGAAGAGCCTATACACCTTCTCCAAGATGATATTTCGATTTCTATTTCGCATTTACAAACAGTGGCAGAGCCTGGATTTGAATTTAGGGGGGGCGAACGACTAATTTTGTAAGGTATCCTCAAAATGTTTTCGAAAAAATTAACTAAAATTCTCGGAAATTTTTTCCACCAGGGGGTGCTCGCCCCTGGTAGCCCCCCTAGCTCCACCACTGTTTACAAATAAAACTTAATCTGTTGATAACACAGTTTCGTGAATAGATTATTTCTTCTATGATTAATTTTTGAAGATGAAACTTTGGCAATATCTTATTATCAAAGATTTTTCCCAGGAGTACCTAACATGTAGGCTCATTGATATCAAGGCACCTAACATTTTTTTTGCCCAAAGGTACAAAATATTTATGTTTGTTTGTTAACAAGTACCAATGGGAGGAAAGAGATCGGCGAATTTGGCAGTAGTGAGTTGGCTCAGGGTGGGTGGGGTAGGATGCTTTTAGTAAGCACAAAGAAGGTGGTGTTTGGGGGAGGGTGGTTGTTGTCATTGATTAGTGAAGAGTGGTGTGATG
Organism: Heliosperma pusillum; assembly: GCA_022085475.1. Taxonomy (NCBI): domain Eukaryota; kingdom Viridiplantae; phylum Streptophyta; class Magnoliopsida; order Caryophyllales; family Caryophyllaceae; genus Heliosperma; species Heliosperma pusillum. The sequence goes on from JAIUZE010005172.1 coordinate 20,485, forward strand.
GTGGTGGTTTGATGTTGGAATGCCTGAAGAAAGAGGGTTGAAGGTAGGTAGGGACGAGGCTTGTTTGGTAGTTTTCAATCTTTCCATAAAAATTATGCCATACTCCAATGTGTCTAATGAAGATAATGGAGTATAATAATAAATATGAGGTAGGGATCACACACCTCATAATAAGAAAATTAATAAATATGAACCCAAGTATATGGTCCAACCTAATGTTATCTCTCCATAGTGTCCTCTCTAACACTATATTTTCTTTAGTCGCTAAGAATTTCATGACTTTTTCAGTCACACAAGTTCATATTTCATAGGGTCTTTCACTATTATAATTCCCTAATCTTAGCTTCAAGCGTCCCGTTTAGGCATCAACATTCAACAAGCAATATCATACTATAATCTTCTATAATTTTAACACTTGAAAGCCAACCCTATAATTTCTATGTTGCTCATACTTGGTTAGAAGTATCCGACATGGGTGCATGTTCAATTGTCGGATTCATCTAAATTATGAAAAAAAATCACATTTTTGGTCTAAAGTGAAATGTTCGAGTGTCCTACCCATGTCAAAGTGTCGTGTGTCGGACACGGTAACACGAGGTAATGTCGAAGAGTGAGCGCAATATAGTATAAGAATATGACCTCAAAAAGTCAAATGGGAAGGTCCTTGTGAAAGCCATGAGTAATATATAGTAACAAACAACATATACGACTACCAAGTATGGGAGTGAGCAGTCTAGTCCCAGAATTTTGATAGGTGCTACTTGCCATTGCCTACAAATCTACAATAACAATCTGAAAGTTCCCGATACGTCTTACACTCAAGTTTTAGCTAGTAAAAACGTTGTCCATTTCGTTACAATTATATTTTCATGTCAAAATTTCCACCACTTATGTTTTCAATGGTAATCTGATTTATTTTTAGATCCTGCATTTGTTTCACTGTTTGTTACCAGCCCACTAACTTTCAGCTTGTTGCAAGTTCATATATTGATACACAATTCAGAAACTGTGATCTTGTGGCTTGCAGATATAAGTACAACAACTATATCACTTCTAGAAATGGAGAATAAAGGGTAAACTTTTGGTTACACAAAGCATAGTCTAGATATTAAGGGCCAATCACTTTGATAACTTGTCTTTTTTTATGGTAACTTCTACCAAGCATTGAGCATTCTTATTAGACCACATTTATTTGGATGTGGCTCTGGTTAGTAATCTTGCATTCTTGATTCTTGTACTATTCAGCTCCTACTAAATTATAATTTAACCTGTTACAATTTTGACAGAAAACAGCATTGGCTGAATTTGTGAGCTCTGCGAATGCATCTTTACGACCTGGCGTTGAAAAGTAAGTCCATCTTGTTCTTTAATCCTATGTTAATTTTCCCAATCAAATTGATGTGCAAACATTGAATACATACTAGATCACATTGTGTCAGTGTGTATAGCTGAAGGGTGGATTATTAAGTTTGTGTTTGAATTTAAAATCAACTTTTCTAGTGATGCTCTTAAATGTCTCAAATTAGGGCCGAACACACAAATCTGAAAATCTGTCCGAACTTTCAGATCAAATATCCATATTTGAAAATTGATATCCATGTCTAAATTAGTTTTTCTTACCTTTATTTTATTTTAGTTTTAATTTTAATTTATTCTTATTTTTTTTGAACACATTTGTTTCGTTAATCATTTCTCTATTTTCTTTTACTTAGTTTATTTACCTTTTACCGTATTGGCGGACTCAAACCTCAATGGATTCGAATGATGATTCATGTTAGGCAACCCCAATCTATGTTGTTGTAATATAGGAAATTTTGCGAATCCATCAAGTAGACCAAAACAGTAAAATGTTACAGTGTTAAGATTTGGAGTGTTTGTGGTGTCGAGGAATGACTTCTCAAATGGTAAAATCATTGTTTGTGAAGTATGTCTATCTAACTACGTATGCTGCATGCTATTCCATTAGCCATACATGACTACTACCTTTCTTCATAAGCTGAATTTTCAGTTCATTTGGGAATTGGGATGCCCTTGGGCTTGGACACTATTGATCTCTTGATTTTGCTTTCTATAACTACATTATTTGGCGTTTGGTGCTATTTTCATATAGGTTTATTGATGATGCATATGACGAGGGAATTTCTGTAGTTATCTTGACGACGTTCAGTAAATTTGGGGAGGAGACAGCAAGGTTTGTCTGGCTCTTATCAATAACCTGTGAAATACTTTTTTCGGGCACTCCCTCTGATTCTTTGAGTTCTTTAAATTTGCTTTAGTTTAGGCCTTTAGGGTAAGAAACCAAAGTAAAAACAGAAGTAGGGGTATTTATAAAATACCTCCTTAACTATTTTTGCAAGTGCAGCCCCGTGGCACATGAGTTGGATTCATAAGGGTAACATTGCCTATTCATATTCTCCATGCTAGTGCTACCCTAAAAGGAAATGAGAAGAATACAAACTATCATTCTAAAGGGGGATATGATAAGAATTTAAATAAATGAAGAGTATCTATTTCCCTCATTTTCTTTGTTTTCTTCCCGTTTTCGTAAAACAAATTATCCACCGTTTTCTTCCCATTTGATAAGATTTTATTTCTGTCTAATATTTACCCTTAGTTTTCGCCCTCATTTACATTTATGGCCACTACTTAACCCACTTGTATTATTTTACTTTAAGCTTTGTGCCCAATCCAAATGGGAAGAAAACAAAGAAATGGAAGGAGTATATATTTGATACTTTTCTTTTGTACCATAAATTTGCTGTTTATATTGATGACCTCTGAGTTTGGCCAACCATGTTAGAGCAATTGTTGAGAAGCTTGGGCATGAACGGATGTCAAAACTTAAGGTGATTGGTAAAGAAGATCTAGAGAATAGTTTTTATGGCAAGCTAGTGCTTGGACTTCAGAAGTCCTCGGGCCCGGAAGAGGAACTTGCGAATGAAGCAAGTAGAGCAGGTATTGTTGATTTATCTTTTATTACTCCCCAACGAAAGTGAAAGCTCGTGTGCTAAAAGATTATCGCTATGATGTTGCAATAGTTGCTACGGAGAGACAAAAGATAGCCAAGGAAGTGGCTTCCATGCTCAAGCTGCGGGTGGATATTAATACTGGCACACCTGAAAGGTTTTTCATATCATTCACTTCTTTAAATTCTATTCTCATACAACTCTTTTGTAATATCCTGAAGTTGATGTTTGTTCGGCTGAAGTATTAGGGGTTATTCAAGATTACACTTCATGCCATTGTCGATTATAATGATCTGTGATATTTCGTAACAGTTTAGCTTTGATCTGAGAATCAATCCTTGGGGCCAATCTTTTTAGTTGTGTGAAACGTGACCAATACACCCAAAAATATGGGTGTGGTAACTCTAAAGACCTTACAAAGAAGCCAATACGCCAGATTTAGTACCATGCAGAGAAATACGCTTTGATATTTTCCGCTTTAATAATTTCATAAAGGTAATATTTTCAAATAAAGGTAGATTGTAAGCTAGCAAATTCATTCTAACTATCAGTAAATTCTGTCTAATAAAGCATGGGAATTTATCTGAATGTATACTCGTATTTCTGGAAGGTAAAAAATTGGAGCTACTCAAGTGAGATGCTTCCTGGGAGTAGAACTTGGAAAGAGAAATAGAGTAGATCAGTCTCCTTTTAATCATAGGCAACAGAGCATTCTGAGTGTTTGGCTCAGGGTGCTGCTCAAAGTTTCTGAGTGATTAATCCTGAATGCCTTTTCTTGTTTTTCTAAATCATGCGGTAGTGTTCTGTCAAAACAAACCACTTTTAATCATAACCTACTTCATCACCCATGTGCATGTGGTTATTTGCCAAAATCCTGGTAAAATAGAGAAAACGTGATCTGTAGACCACTTTTTAATTATCCGGGCTCGTTGGGAACAAAATCTTGGTACGTATGTAGCTCGGGCTTCTTGGAACCAAATTACCAATAGTCTAAAAGAGAATGTTCATATGGACATTTGACATGTCAAACCCGACCCGGCTTATTTTTTCCAAGGTCTAAGACTCGTAAATCTTGACCCTTGAACTGATTGACCCATTAACTTGGGTTCGAAACCCAACCGAACCGCGCGACCTCTTTAACATGTCTGCATATGTCATGAAATATCTGTTTACTTATTATATTCGATGTTCACAACCTCTCCATCTCATTCCTCTTTTCTCACGTGCTCTTTACTCATTGCATGGCAAACCTTTTACATGGCATGCCTAAATCATCCCACCAAAGCAATCTACAATATCACACTTAGGGAGTTTTTGGAACGAGTCAAACCCCTACCAAGTGTTTAGCTGAAAAAAATGAGGGTTTCATACCCATACCTAAAACTCATAGGTTTCTGTGGAAAGTTAATATGAGCTCAACTACAATGTAGGAAGCCATTAAAGCTACTAGAGAAATCTTAATGAAGAAGAAAACAATTGAGTTGAAGCTGTAATACAGAGGAAGTAAATAAAGGAGAAGTTTGTATTGAATTAATGATCAATGTACATATGATGATTTCTTATTTATACAACTCTCTTTATTAATAATAAATTACTAACTAATGCTAAGCTAGCTTGCTCCACACTCTACAGCTCTAACAAACTCTCTAACTGATTCCTTAGAATCCGCTGGACAGTTAGGAATGTAGATATTTGCAGAGTGAGTAGGTGTGTGAATGAATGAGCTGCTGGCATTAGAGGAATCGGGCTGATGATGCTGCAGACTGACTGATGCTGCTGCTACTGCTCTTGCATCATCAGTCTCATAGCCCCCCCTCAAGTTGGATGGTGATGATGGGAAACACAATCCCAACTTGGAAGAGAGAAAGAAGTGCTGTTGATGACCAAGAGGTTTAGTCATTAAGTCTGCCAGCTGCATGCTAGAACTCACATGTGTAGTAGAGATTAATCCTGCTTGAACCTTCTCACGTATGTAATGGCAGTCTATATTTAAGTGTTTGGTTCTCTCGTGGAATACTGGATTGGCTGCAATGTGCTGAGCAGCACGATTGTCACAATTCAGTTGAATGGGCAAGGGCACAATGAGCTGTAGGTCCTGCAACATGCCATGTAACCAAACAATCTCACCTGCTGTATAAGACATTGCCTTGTATTCAGATTCTGCAGAGGACTTGGAAATAGTCTTCTGCTTCTTAGTTTTCCAAGAAATTAAAGAATCTCCTAGGAAAACACAATGACCAGTTAATGATTTACAGCTAAACTGACAAGAACCCCAATCAACATCTGTGTAGGCACGAAGGGATAAAGCAGAAGTTGATGAGTAAAAGAGGGCTGCATCAGCTGTCCCTTTTAAGTACCTTACCACATGAAGAGCTGCCTGAAAATGGGGTTGTCTAGGAGCACTGAGGAACTGGCTGAGATGTTGCACAACATATGACAAATCAGGCCTTGTCAAATTGAGATAAAGAAGGCGCCCAACAAGCCTTCTGTACTGCTCAGGGGCAGGAAGGAGCACTCCCTCATTTGTAGATAAATGCAGACCTTTGGGAAGAGGAAAAGTAGCAGGTTTACAATCTGCCATACCAGTGTCCTGCAATATATCAACCACATATTTCTTCTGATTCAGTCATAGTCCTGCAGAAGATCTATTAATCTCCAGCCCTAGAAAATACTTGATAGAGCCCAAATCCTTAATAGTGAATGCCTGATCCAATGCTCTTTTAAGTTGAACAACATAAGCAGCATCATTGCCTGTGACCAAGAGATCATCCACATACACCAAGACTATAGTAAAAGAAGAGCCTGATTCTCTGGTGAAAAAAGAATGATCATGATGAGATTTAACAAATCCAAGAGACATGAGTAACTTGCTAAGCTCAACATTCCACTGCCTGGAAGCCTGTTTCAGGCCATACAAGGAACGTTTCAGTTTGCATACTTGTCCCTTAGTTGTCAAAGTGTAACCTTCTGGTGGTACCATATAGACTTCTTCCTCAAGGAATCCATGTAAGAACGCATTATTAATATCAAGCTGCTGAATATCCCAATTCTTAATAGTGGCTAAAGCAAGTAATACCCTTACTGTGGTGAACTTAGCCACTGGGGAGAAAGTGTGTTTAAAGTCCTTTCCCTCCACTTGATTATAGCCCTTAGCTACTAGCCTAGCTTTATACCTCTCAATAGAGCCATCTGGTCTAAATTTAATTTTATAAACCCATTTAGAACCTATAGCTTTGAACCCAGGAGGTAAAGAAGTGAGTTCCCAAGTACCATTTACTTCTAAAGCTTCCAGTTCCTTATTCATGGCTGCAACCCAAGCAGAATCATTCTTAGCCTGTGCATAAGAAGATGGTTCATGGGTAGCTAAAACATTGTGAGCACCCTTGGAAATAGTAGGACAAACAAAATCCTTTAGATTAGGAGGTGGCTTACTACTCCTGCTTGATTTCCTGGCAACAGCAGGCATAGGTGGAGTAGAGGAGACAGTCTCAGGCTCAGGTTTCACCTGAGCAGGTATAATATCCTCAGAAACAGAAGGTGAGATCTGAAGCTGAGGTGGTTCAACAGCAGGAGCTGCAACAAGAAACTCATCTGAAGTGTCAGGAGGACACTACAAAAATTCAGGAACATGATTGATTGTGTTGGAAGGGAGATGAGTGTGAGGATTGACCTTGTAAGGCAAGACATGTTCCTTAAAAATAACATCTCTACTCACAAAGACTTGATGAGTATCAAGGTCATATAACTTGTAAGCCTTTTGACTCATAGGATATCCTATGAAAACACACCTCCTTCCTCTAGGAGCAAATTTATCCTTCTTAGGAAAAGAAACAGGGGCATAGCACAAACTTCCTATAACCCTCAATTCATCATAAACTGGTATTGTGCCTGTTAAGACCTCATAAGGAGACTTCCATTGTAAAAGTTTAGTAGGGAGTTTGTTAATCACATATGTAGCAGCTAAGATACAATCACCCCAAAACTGCTTGGGAAACCCTGCATACAACATTAATGCTCTGGCAGTATCAACTAGATACCTATGCTTTCTCTCAACTCTCCCATTTTGTTGAGGGACCCCTGGCACACTCCTTTGATGAAGTATCCCTTTGGTTGTGAATAACTGAGCACACTTTTCTTGAACTATTTCTGTTCCATTATCACTTCTCACAACTTTAACAACCCCTTTATATTGAGTAAAAGAAGTATTTATAAAACCTTCAAGAACTTGACCAACCTGAATCTTATCTTTAAGTAAGAAGGTCCATGTAACCCTAGTATGATCATCAACCACAGTTAAAAAATTTGAGGCACCAGTAAGAGAGGAAATTCTATAGGGTCCCCATAAATCCACATGAATTAAATCAAATGGCTGCACAACCCTTGAAACACTCCTAGTAAAAGGCAACTTATGCATCTTGGCCATTATACAAGTATCACACTCATAGACTTGCAAATTGGAACACTGTAAGAAATGAATGTGTTGCATTTTACTCAAAGAAACATGACCAAGTCTAGCATGATACAAATCAACTGTACCATTCTTATTACAATTATTTGCCAAAGTTGTACAATGAGCAATCTCAGTACAAACAGATCTCTTTGACAAAAGAATCTAATGTATTATTAGCAAGAAAAGCATGTCTTAGATGTTGATGCAGAAGCCTGTATAGTCCATCCCTCTTTGGAGCAGAAGCCACTGCCACCTTAGCAGGGTCCTGTATGACACATTGATCCATATCAAAGTGAATCAATAAACCAGATGTAGTCAATAATTTTCCTACTGACAACAAGTTATGCTGGAAATCCGGGAGAAAAAGGACATCATGTAGGATGACTTTAGGATGAATTTGCACATTGCCTGTATAGGACACCAATTTACTAGTACCATCAGGTAATCCTACCTTGACAGGAACTTTCAGGGCTTTAAAAGAAGAAAACAAATGCCTTTGAGAAGTCATATGATCAGTGGCACCTGAATCATGTGTTAAGGACTGTGAATTATCAGAAATAGCATTAGATGCTAGTATAGTACCTGCATAGTTCACATTTCCACCAGTGTAACCAGAAAAATCAGCAGAATTATTCTTCATAGTTTGAAGTATTTGCTGGTAAACTGCAGAAACAAGAGCAGGGTCTGGATTGGATGAAAGCCTCTGTCCTCCTTCATTGAACCTTTGTGCTGCAGGAACATGAAACTCAAAAGGAGTATCAGTTCTTTCATCATCAACCTCTGCTGCATTAGCAAATCTCTTAGAGGGAAAAGATCCTGAGATTGATTTGCTGGTAGAAGCTCCAAATCTAGAAGCATTATATTTGGCTTTCAGCTCAGGAAACAACACAAAGCATTTATCTCTGGTGTGACCATTCTTATCACAAGCATCACAGTATCTGCCATCAGTCTTGTGCCTTTTCCCATCCTTTCTCCACACATTCCAAGGTGTGTTGCCAGGAGTAGACTCACCATTCTTAGCAATGGAAGGTCTATAAGAAGCCAAGGCACTAGACTGATCATGACTCATGCCAATTGAAATAGATTTATGACTTTCAACCTGTTGGAGAATAGAATAGACCTTGTTGACAGTTGGTAATGGATCCATAGCCAGAATATTGGACCTCAAAACATCATATGTATCACTGAGTCCCATCAGAAAATTGATAACCTTTTCCTTGGAAGAAAACTCGAGGATTCTTTTGAGTAGATTACAACTGCAACTTATCATAACTCCACATTTGCATTCAGGATATCCTTCAAGTTCTTCAATATCATCCCAAAACCTCTTCAGTTTAGTGTAATACTCAGCAATTGAATCATTATCCTGTGTCACATTTTTAAGCTCCTTCTTTAACAGATACAACAAAGGTCCATTACTTTGACCATACCTCTCACTAATTTCATTCCAAAGTAGCTTTGTTGATTTAACTGTCATGAAACCTTCTTTGATGCTCTCATGAATGGAATTGAGAATCCAGCAACGCACCATATTATCACAACGAAACCATTTCTGGTAATTAGAAGAAGTTAAAGCTGGCATTGCCACTGTTCCATCCAAAAAACCTTGTTTATTCTTTGTTGCAAGCGCCAAAACTACACCTCTACTCCAATGGAGATAATTCTTTCCATTGAAAACAGTAGAAATCAAGGTCATTCCTGGAAAATCAGCATTTGACAAGTATAGAGGATCATCATAATGATTTGTAAAATTGGCAGTGGTAACAGCAGCACTTTCAGTATCAATCGGCATGATAGAATTTGATCAAAAATTTTGAGAAACAGAGGAAATCAACCGCGGAAATTTAAAAAAAATGGAAAGATTTTGTGATTTTAGTGTATTTGAAGAAGAAAAGAACAAAAAAGTATGCAGAAAACAGGTCAAACCTGCTGTGATACCATGTGGAAAGTTAATATGAGCTCAACTACAATGTAGGAAGCCATTAAAGCTACTAGAGAAAGCTTAATGAAGAAGAAAACAATTGAGTTGAAGCTGTAATACAGAGGAAGTAAATAAAGGAGAAGTTTGTATTGAATTAATGATCAATGTACATATGATGATTTCTTATTTATACAACTCTCTTTATTAATAATAAATTACTAACTAATGCTAAGCTAGCTTGCTCCACACTCTACAGCTCTAACAAACTCTCTAACTGATTCCTTAGAATCCGCTGGACAGTTAGGAATGTAGATATTTGCAGAGTGAGTAGGTGTGTGAATGAATGAGCTGCTGGCATTAGAGGAATCTGGCTGATGATGCTGCAGACTGACTGATGCTGCTGCTACTGCTCTTGCATCATCAGTCTCATAGCCCCCCCTCAAGTTGGATGGTGATGATGGGAAACACAATCCCAACTTGGAAGAGAGAAAGAAGTGCTGTTGATGACCAAGAGGTTTAGTCATTAAGTCTGCCAGCTGCATGCTAGAACTCACATGTGTAGTAGAGATTAATCCTGCTTGAACCTTCTCACGTATGTAATGGCAGTCTATATTTAAGTGTTTGGTTCTCTCGTGGAATACTGGATTGGCTGCAATGTGCTGAGCAGCACGATTGTCACAATTCAGTTGAATGGGCAAGGGCACAATGAGCTGTAGGTCCTGCAACATGCCATGTAACCAAACAATCTCACCTGCTGTATAAGACATTGCCTTGTATTCAGATTCTGCAGAGGACTTGGAAATAGTCTTCTGCTTCTTAGTTTTCCAAGAAATTAAAGAATCTCCTAGGAAAACACAATGACCAGTTAATGATTTACAGCTAAACTGACAAGAACCCCAATCAGCATCTGTGTAGGCACGAAGGGATAAAGCAGAAGTTGATGAGTAAAAGAGGGCTGCATCAGCTGTCCCTTTTAAGTACCTTACCACATGAAGAGCTGCCTGAAAATGGGGTTGTCTAGGAGCACTGAGGAACTGGCTGAGATGTTGCACAACATATGACAAATCAGGCCTTGTCAAATTGAGATAAAGAAGGCGCCCAACAAGCCTTCTGTACTGCTCAGGGGCAGGAAGGAGCACTCCCTCATTTGTAGATAAATGCAGACCTTTGGGAAGAGGAAAAGTAGCAGGTTTACAATCTGCCATACCAGTGTCCTGCAATATATCAACCACATATTTCTTCTGATTCAGCCATAGTCCTGCAGAAGATCTATTAATCTCCAGCCCTAGAAAATACTTGATAGAGCCCAAATCCTTAATAGTGAATGCCTGATCCAATGCTCTTTTAAGTTGAACAACATAAGCAGCATCATTGCCTGTGACCAAGAGATCATCCACATACACCAAGACTATAGTAAAAGAAGAGCCTGATTCTCTGGTGAAAAAAGAATGATCATGATGAGATTTAACAAATCCAAGAGACATGAGTAACTTGCTAAGCTCAACATTCCACTGCCTGGAAGCCTGTTTCAGGCCATACAAGGAACGTTTCAGTTTGCATACTTGTCCCTTAGTTGTCAAAGTGTAACCTTCTGGTGGTACCATATAGACTTCTTCCTCAAGGAATCCATGTAAGAACGCATTATTAATATCAAGCTGCTGAATATCCCAATTCTTAATAGTGGCTAAAGCAAGTAATACCCTTACTGTGGTGAACTTAGCCACTGGGGAGAAAGTGTGTTTAAAGTCCTTTCCCTCCACTTGATTATAGCCCTTAGCTACTAGCCTAGCTTTATACCTCTCAATAGAGCCATCTGGTCTAAATTTAATTTTATAAACCCATTTAGAACCTATAGCTTTGAACCCAGGAGGTAAAGAAGTGAGTTCCCAAGTACCATTTACTTCTAAAGCTTCCAGTTCCTTATTCATGGCTGCAACCCAAGCAGAATCATTCTTAGCCTGTGCATAAGAAGATGGTTCATGGGTAGCTAAAACATTGTGAGCACCCTTGGAAATAGTAGGACAAACAAAATCCTTTAGATTAGGAGGTGGCTTACTACTCCTGCTTGATTTCCTGGCAACAGCAGGCATAGGTGGAGTAGAGGAGACAGTCTCAGGCTCAGGTTTCACCTGAGCAGGTATAATATCCTCAGAAACAGAAGGTGAGATCTGAAGCTGAGGTGGTTCAACAGCAGGAGCTGCAACAAGAAACTCATCTGAAGTGTCAGGAGGACACTACAAAAATTCAGGAACATGATTGATTGTGTTGGAAGGGAGATGAGTGTGAGGATTGACCTTGTAAGGCAAGACATGTTCCTTAAAAATAACATCTCTACTCACAAAGACTTGATGAGTATCAAGGTCATATAACTTGTAAGCCTTTTGACTCATAGGATATCCTATGAAAACACACCTCCTTCCTCTAGGAGCAAATTTATCCTTCTTAGGAAAAGAAACAGGGGCATAGCACAAACTTCCTATAACCCTCAATTCATCATAAACTGGTATTGTGCCTGTTAAGACCTCATAAGGAGACTTCCATTGTAAAAGTTTAGTAGGGAGTTTGTTAATCACATATGTAGCAGCTAAGATACAATCACCCCAAAACTGCTTGGGAAACCCTGCATACAACATTAATGCTCTGGCAGTATCAACTAGATACCTATGCTTTCTCTCAACTCTCCCATTTTGTTGAGGGACCCCTGGCACACTCCTTTGATGAAGTATCCCTTTGGTTGTGAATAACTGAGCACACTTTTCTTGAACTATTTCTGTTCCATTATCACTTCTCACAACTTTAACAACCCCTTTATATTGAGTAAAAGAAGTATTTATAAAACCTTCAAGAACTTGACCAACCTGAATCTTATCTTTAAGTAAGAAGGTCCATGTAACCCTAGTATGATCATCAACCACAGTTAAAAAATTTGAGGCACCAGTAAGAGAGGAAATTCTATAGGGTCCCCATAAATCCACATGAATTAAATCAAATGGCTGCACAACCCTTGAAACACTCCTAGTAAAAGGCAACTTATGCATCTTGGCCATTATACAAGTATCACACTCATAGACTTGCAAATTGGAACACTGTAAGAAATGAATGTGTTGCATTTTACTCAAAGAAACATGACCAAGTCTAGCATGATACAAATCAACTGTACCATTCTTATTACAATTATTTGCCAAAGTTGTACAATGAGCAATCTCAGTACAAACAGATCTCTTTGACAAAAGAATCTAATGTATTATTAGCAAGAAAAGCATGTCTTAGATGTTGATGCAGAAGCCTGTATAGTCCATCCCTCTTTGGAGCAGAAGCCACTGCCACCTTAGCAGGGTCCTGTATGACACATTGATCCATATCAAAGTGAATCAATAAACCAGATGTAGTCAATAATTTTCCTACTGACAACAAGTTATGCTGGAAATCCGGGAGAAAAAGGACATCATGTAGGATGACTTTAGGATGAATTTGCACATTGCCTGTATAGGACACCAATTTACTAGTACCATCAGGTAATCCTACCTTGACAGGAACTTTCAGGGCTTTAAAAGAAGAAAACAAATGCCTTTGAGAAGTCATATGATCAGTGGCACCTGAATCATGTGTTAAGGACTGTGAATTATCAGAAATAGCATTAGATGCTAGTATAGTACCTGCATAGTTCACATTTCCACCAGTGTAACCAGAAAAATCAGCAGAATTATTCTTCATAGTTTGAAGTATTTGCTGGTAAACTGCAGAAACAAGAGCAGGGTCTGGATTGGATGAAAGCCTCTGTCCTCCTTCATTGAACCTTTGTGCTGCAGGAACATGAAACTCAAAAGGAGTATCAGTTCTTTCATCATCAACCTCTGCTGCATTAGCAAATCTCTTAGAGGGAAAAGATCCTGAGATTGATTTGCTGGTAGAAGCTCCAAATCTAGAAGCATTATATTTGGCTTTCAGCTCAGGAAACAACACAAAGCATTTATCTCTGGTGTGACCATTCTTATCACAAGCATCACAGTATCTGCCATCAGTCTTGTGCCTTTTCCCATCCTTTCTCCACACATTCCAAGGTGTGTTGCCAGGAGTAGACTCACCATTCTTAGCAATGGAAGGTCTATAAGAAGCCAAGGCACTAGACTGATCATGACTCATGCCAATTGAAATAGATTTATGACTTTCAACCTGTTGGAGAATAGAATAGACCTTGTTGACAGTTGGTAATGGATCCATAGCCAGAATATTGGACCTCAAAACATCATATGTATCACTGAGTCCCATCAGAAAATTGATAACCTTTTCCTTGGAAGAAAACTCGAGGATTCTTTTGAGTAGATTACAACTGCAACTTATCATAACTCCACATTTGCATTCAGGATATCCTTCAAGTTCTTCAATATCATCCCAAAACCTCTTCAGTTTAGTGTAATACTCAGCAATTGAATCATTATCCTGTGTCACATTTTTAAGCTCCTTCTTTAACAGATACAACAAAGGTCCATTACTTTGACCATACCTCTCACTAATTTCATTCCAAAGTAGCTTTGTTGATTTAACTGTCATGAAACCTTCTTTGATGCTCTCATGAATGGAATTGAGAATCCAGCAACGCACCATATTATCACAACGAAACCATTTCTGGTAATTAGAAGAAGTTAAAGCTGGCATTGCCACTGTTCCATCCAAAAAACCTTGTTTATTCTTTGTTGCAAGCGCCAAAACTACACCTCTACTCCAATGGAGATAATTCTTTCCATTGAAAACAGTAGAAATCAAGGTCATTCCTGGAAAATCAGCATTTGACAAGTATAGAGGATCATCATAATGATTTGTAAAATTGGCAGTGGTAACAGCAGCACTTTCAGTATCAATCGGCATGATAGAATTTGATCAAAAATTTTGAGAAACAGAGGAAATCAACCGCGGAAATTTAAAAAAAATGGAAAGATTTTGTGATTTTAGTGTATTTGAAGAAGAAAAGAACAAAAAAGTATGCATAAAACAGGTCAAACCTGCTCTGATACCATGTGGAAAGTTAATATGAGCTCAACTACAATGTAGGAAGCCATTAAAGCTACTAGAGAAAGCTTAATGAAGAAGAAAACAATTGAGTTGAAGCTGTAATACAGAGGAAGTAAATAAAGGAGAAGTTTGTATTGAATTAATGATCAATGTACATATGATGATTTCTTATTTATACAACTCTCTTTATTAATAATAAATTACTAACTAATGCTAAGCTAGCTTGCTCCACACTCTACAGCTCTAACAAACTCTCTAACTGATTCCTTAGAATCCGCTGGACAGTTAGGAATGTAGATATTTGCAGAGTGAGTAGGTGTGTGAATGAATGAGCTGCTGGCATTAGAGGAATCTGGCTGATGATGCTGCAGACTGACTGATGCTGCTGCTACTGCTCTTGCATCATCAGTCTCATAGCCCCCCCTCAAGTTGGATGGTGATGATGGGAAACACAATCCCAACTTGGAAGAGAGAAAGAAGTGCTGTTGATGACCAAGAGGTTTAGTCATTAAGTCTGCCAGCTGCATGCTAGAACTCACATGTGTAGTAGAGATTAATCCTGCTTGAACCTTCTCACGTATGTAATGGCAGTCTATATTTAAGTGTTTGGTTCTCTCGTGGAATACTGGATTGGCTGCAATGTGCTGAGCAGCACGATTGTCACAATTCAGTTGAATGGGCAAGGGCACAATGAGCTGTAGGTCCTGCAACATGCCATGTAACCAAACAATCTCACCTGCTGTATAAGACATTGCCTTGTATTCAGATTCTGCAGAGGACTTGGAAATAGTCTTCTGCTTCTTAGTTTTCCAAGAAATTAAAGAATCTCCTAGGAAAACACAATGACCAGTTAATGATTTACAGCTAAACTGACAAGAACCCCAATCAGCATCTGTGTAGGCACGAAGGGATAAAGCAGAAGTTGATGAGTAAAAGAGGGCTGCATCAGCTGTCCCTTTTAAGTACCTTACCACATGAAGAGCTGCCTGAAAATGGGGTTGTCTAGGAGCACTGAGGAACTGGCTGAGATGTTGCACAACATATGACAAATCAGGCCTTGTCAAATTGAGATAAAGAAGGCGCCCAACAAGCCTTCTGTACTGCTCAGGGGCAGGAAGGAGCACTCCCTCATTTGTAGATAAATGCAGACCTTTGGGAAGAGGAAAAGTAGCAGGTTTACAATCTGCCATACCAGTGTCCTGCAATATATCAACCACATATTTCTTCTGATTCAGCCATAGTCCTGCAGAAGATCTATTAATCTCCAGCCCTAGAAAATACTTGATAGAGCCCAAATCCTTAATAGTGAATGCCTGATCCAATGCTCTTTTAAGTTGAACAACATAAGCAGCATCATTGCCTGTGACCAAGAGATCATCCACATACACCAAGACTATAGTAAAAGAAGAGCCTGATTCTCTGGTGAAAAAAGAATGATCATGATGAGATTTAACAAATCCAAGAGACATGAGTAACTTGCTAAGCTCAACATTCCACTGCCTGGAAGCCTGTTTCAGGCCATACAAGGAACGTTTCAGTTTGCATACTTGTCCCTTAGTTGTCAAAGTGTAACCTTCTGGTGGTACCATATAGACTTCTTCCTCAAGGAATCCATGTAAGAACGCATTATTAATATCAAGCTGCTGAATATCCCAATTCTTAATAGTGGCTAAAGCAAGTAATACCCTTACTGTGGTGAACTTAGCCACTGGGGAGAAAGTGTGTTTAAAGTCCTTTCCCTCCACTTGATTATAGCCCTTAGCTACTAGCCTAGCTTTATACCTCTCAATAGAGCCATCTGGTCTAAATTTAATTTTATAAACCCATTTAGAACCTATAGCTTTGAACCCAGGAGGTAAAGAAGTGAGTTCCCAAGTACCATTTACTTCTAAAGCTTCCAGTTCCTTATTCATGGCTGCAACCCAAGCAGAATCATTCTTAGCCTGTGCATAAGAAGATGGTTCATGGGTAGCTAAAACATTGTGAGCACCCTTGGAAATAGTAGGACAAACAAAATCCTTTAGATTAGGAGGTGGCTTACTACTCCTGCTTGATTTCCTGGCAACAGCAGGCATAGGTGGAGTAGAGGAGACAGTCTCAGGCTCAGGTTTCACCTGAGCAGGTATAATATCCTCAGAAACAGAAGGTGAGATCTGAAGCTGAGGTGGTTCAACAGCAGGAGCTGCAACAAGAAACTCATCTGAAGTGTCAGGAGGACACTACAAAAATTCAGGAACATGATTGATTGTGTTGGAAGGGAGATGAGTGTGAGGATTGACCTTGTAAGGCAAGACATGTTCCTTAAAAATAACATCTCTACTCACAAAGACTTGATGAGTATCAAGGTCATATAACTTGTAAGCCTTTTGACTCATAGGATATCCTATGAAAACACACCTCCTTCCTCTAGGAGCAAATTTATCCTTCTTAGGAAAAGAAACAGGGGCATAGCACAAACTTCCTATAACCCTCAATTCATCATAAACTGGTATTGT
Source organism: Heliosperma pusillum (assembly GCA_022085475.1). Taxonomy (NCBI): domain Eukaryota; kingdom Viridiplantae; phylum Streptophyta; class Magnoliopsida; order Caryophyllales; family Caryophyllaceae; genus Heliosperma; species Heliosperma pusillum. Next base: position 37,327 of record JAIUZE010005172.1, read on the forward strand.
GCCTGTTAAGACCTCATAAGGAGACTTCCATTGTAAAAGTTTAGTAGGGAGTTTGTTAATCACATATGTAGCAGCTAAGATACAATCACCCCAAAACTGCTTGGGAAACCCTGCATACAACATTAATGCTCTGGCAGTATCAACTAGATACCTATGCTTTCTCTCAACTCTCCCATTTTGTTGAGGGACCCCTGGCACACTCCTTTGATGAAGTATCCCTTTGGTTGTGAATAACTGAGCACACTTTTCTTGAACTATTTCTGTTCCATTATCACTTCTCACAACTTTAACAACCCCTTTATATTGAGTAAAAGAAGTATTTATAAAACCTTCAAGAACTTGACCAACCTGAATCTTATCTTTAAGTAAGAAGGTCCATGTAACCCTAGTATGATCATCAACCACAGTTAAAAAATTTGAGGCACCAGTAAGAGAGGAAATTCTATAGGGTCCCCATAAATCCACATGAATTAAATCAAATGGCTGCACAACCCTTGAAACACTCCTAGTAAAAGGCAACTTATGCATCTTGGCCATTATACAAGTATCACACTCATAGACTTGCAAATTGGAACACTGTAAGAAATGAATGTGTTGCATTTTACTCAAAGAAACATGACCAAGTCTAGCATGATACAAATCAACTGTACCATTCTTATTACAATTATTTGCCAAAGTTGTACAATGAGCAATCTCAGTACAAACAGATCTCTTTGACAAAAGAATCTAATGTATTATTAGCAAGAAAAGCATGTCTTAGATGTTGATGCAGAAGCCTGTATAGTCCATCCCTCTTTGGAGCAGAAGCCACTGCCACCTTAGCAGGGTCCTGTATGACACATTGATCCATATCAAAGTGAATCAATAAACCAGATGTAGTCAATAATTTTCCTACTGACAACAAGTTATGCTGGAAATCCGGGAGAAAAAGGACATCATGTAGGATGACTTTAGGATGAATTTGCACATTGCCTGTATAGGACACCAATTTACTAGTACCATCAGGTAATCCTACCTTGACAGGAACTTTCAGGGCTTTAAAAGAAGAAAACAAATGCCTTTGAGAAGTCATATGATCAGTGGCACCTGAATCATGTGTTAAGGACTGTGAATTATCAGAAATAGCATTAGATGCTAGTATAGTACCTGCATAGTTCACATTTCCACCAGTGTAACCAGAAAAATCAGCAGAATTATTCTTCATAGTTTGAAGTATTTGCTGGTAAACTGCAGAAACAAGAGCAGGGTCTGGATTGGATGAAAGCCTCTGTCCTCCTTCATTGAACCTTTGTGCTGCAGGAACATGAAACTCAAAAGGAGTATCAGTTCTTTCATCATCAACCTCTGCTGCATTAGCAAATCTCTTAGAGGGAAAAGATCCTGAGATTGATTTGCTGGTAGAAGCTCCAAATCTAGAAGCATTATATTTGGCTTTCAGCTCAGGAAACAACACAAAGCATTTATCTCTGGTGTGACCATTCTTATCACAAGCATCACAGTATCTGCCATCAGTCTTGTGCCTTTTCCCATCCTTTCTCCACACATTCCAAGGTGTGTTGCCAGGAGTAGACTCACCATTCTTAGCAATGGAAGGTCTATAAGAAGCCAAGGCACTAGACTGATCATGACTCATGCCAATTGAAATAGATTTATGACTTTCAACCTGTTGGAGAATAGAATAGACCTTGTTGACAGTTGGTAATGGATCCATAGCCAGAATATTGGACCTCAAAACATCATATGTATCACTGAGTCCCATCAGAAAATTGATAACCTTTTCCTTGGAAGAAAACTCGAGGATTCTTTTGAGTAGATTACAACTGCAACTTATCATAACTCCACATTTGCATTCAGGATATCCTTCAAGTTCTTCAATATCATCCCAAAACCTCTTCAGTTTAGTGTAATACTCAGCAATTGAATCATTATCCTGTGTCACATTTTTAAGCTCCTTCTTTAACAGATACAACAAAGGTCCATTACTTTGACCATACCTCTCACTAATTTCATTCCAAAGTAGCTTTGTTGATTTAACTGTCATGAAACCTTCTTTGATGCTCTCATGAATGGAATTGAGAATCCAGCAACGCACCATATTATCACAACGAAACCATTTCTGGTAATTAGAAGAAGTTAAAGCTGGCATTGCCACTGTTCCATCCAAAAAACCTTGTTTATTCTTTGTTGCAAGCGCCAAAACTACACCTCTACTCCAATGGAGATAATTCTTTCCATTGAAAACAGTAGAAATCAAGGTCATTCCTGGAAAATCAGCATTTGACAAGTATAGAGGATCATCATAATGATTTGTAAAATTGGCAGTGGTAACAGCAGCACTTTCAGTATCAATCGGCATGATAGAATTTGATCAAAAATTTTGAGAAACAGAGGAAATCAACCGCGGAAATTTAAAAAAAATGGAAAGATTTTGTGATTTTAGTGTATTTGAAGAAGAAAAGAACAAAAAAGTATGCAGAAAACAGGTCAAACCTGCTGTGATACCATGTGGAAAGTTAATATGAGCTCAACTACAATGTAGGAAGCCATTAAAGCTACTAGAGAAAGCTTAATGAAGAAGAAAACAATTGAGTTGAAGCTGTAATACAGAGGAAGTAAATAAAGGAGAAGTTTGTATTGAATTAATGATCAATGTACATATGATGATTTCTTATTTATACAACTCTCTTTATTAATAATAAATTACTAACTAATGCTAAGCTAGCTTGCTCCACACTCTACAGCTCTAACAAACTCTCTAACTGATTCCTTAGAATCCGCTGGACAGTTAGGAACGTAGATATTTGCAGAGTGAGTAGGTGTGTGAATGAATGAGCTGCTGGCATTAGAGGAATCTGGCTGATGATGCTGCAGACTGACTGATGCTGCTGCTACTGCTCTTGCATCATCAGTCTCATAGTTTCTCATACCCAAGGAAGGGGTGGGTATGAGATTGATACCTATGGAAATTAAATTAGAAAAACAAAACAGTGAAAAAATTATGGCATATCTTTCTCCTATTAAAACACAAATATTTAGAGCCATTTGGTGAAGCTACCTCATCATGTACACAAGGGCTCAGTCGCTCACTAACTTTCTAACTTCATTTAATTAAAATACACCTTCTAAAATATGATTAATATTTACAAAATGATTTTTGCATTAAATTTTTTATTTCCATATTTACGAATAATTCCAATGAAAATTTAGTACACGTTTGTTTTAGGATCATTAGTGTTTTACCAAATATAAATTAAAGTCATTTTATATATTATTTTCCCCACTTTTACACAAATTAGTAAGAAAGTACTCATGTAACCAGAAATACTCTCCTTCAATTAAAGTATGATATAATCGTAAATTGGTGTTTATTAGTCATGTCAGTTTTATTGGAAAATAATATTAATAATAATATAGATATACTTATAAATTAAATTATATAATATATTTATAACCATACCACGCCAGTTTGCAAAATTATAATTAAAAAAATCAACAAATTAAATAACAGTTTAATGAAGTGAATACTAATTGGTGAGAAATTATCGATTTATTAAGTATTCAGTTTATTAAAATATATAGTTTATTTTAACACAATCAAACAGATTAATTTATAATATTGGTCATGTCGGAAATAAGTCACCTCGCGTCAGAACATGCTGAGAAGCACGTCAGAGCTGCTGTATGCTAACCGTCTTTCAACTGAAATATATAATTTGTCTAAAATATAAATCAAGTTTGTTGTTATCGCTTTTATCATATCAGTACTTACATCACTTCTAATGTGGTAATTATAAACATCAAGTTTTTTTTATAATTTTTTAATTCATAATGTTATTTAGAATGTTTTAATTATTTTTTTAATACTTATTTCATGTTTGATACAAGAGTGTTAATGTATTGAGTTTAATATTTTATATGAAGTATTCTATGTTTGCGCCTGTGAATTTCAAAAGTTAACATTATTATTTATATATTTAAATATATGATAAAACCAATGTTCGAAAAATAAACCCGTGCAAAAACTAGTTATAAATAAAATCTTTTGTAGATTTATTTGATTAAATATTTATTTACATGTTTTTATAGAAATTAAAATTTTAATTTTATAATAGTAAATTTAATATTTTTTTGTTTTATCTCTGATTAGGTTCCAACCCGATACTACCTAAAATTGAAACATACACAATGTATGAGGAATCAAGTTTAAACCCATATCACCTTGGTATGACTCTCAATTTCATATCAATAACCACGCTCAAAACAAATGCTCCCTTAAAGCTTTTATTTATAACCACTTGTAATGTATAATTGAAAAAACTATTAACAAGTTATCATGATTTGATTAATTTTGGTTTTGGATTCTACTTACATCGGCCTCATAAAAGACATGAACAAGAGGGCTAGTAGAATTCTAGAATTAACGCTAGGAGGGCTACGGACTCTCGCCCGTTTTTCTCTTTGCTATAATTATGGATGAATTGACAAAAGGTAATACAAGATAACATCCCTCGGTGTATGATGTTTGCCGATGATGATAGTGTGTTGATATGAGACGAAGGAAGGAGTTGCAAGGATGTTGGGACGATGGGGGCATACTTTAGAGACTCGTTGGTTAAGGCTGATTAGGAGTAAGATCGAGTATTTGGGGTGTAAATTTAGTGAAGTGGCAAATATGGGACTATTACTTTTGATGGAAATGTCGATTATGAATCAAATTTGTTTATGATAATTAGGATCTATTGTTAAAAAAAAGGTAGATTAAAGCATGTTGGTTTAGTATCACCAGGTTTGTGCGTGATAATGTGTCATTGAATAAAGGGTATATTCTCTCGCATAATAATTAGACATGCACTATTATAAACATCCTCACATTCAAAAGATGAATGGTGCAGAGATGCGTATTTTACCGTGGATGTGTCGCCATACAAGGCAGAATGAGGTTATTAGGAAAAAAGTGAGATTGGTGCTGATAGAGAACAAGATGATCGAGAATCGGTTAAGGTGGTTTGACCATGTGAGAAAGAGACCTTTTACTGCAATGGTTAGAGCCAATAGTTAGGAGGCTCGAAAATTGGAAAGAGCAGGTTGCAAATGGTGGAGGAAGACCTTAAAAAACTTGGATGAAGGTGATTAAAAATGATACGAGGAAAATGATACGTGTGGACGATAGAGTTTGATTTTGTTACTTGTTTTTTCCTTCTAGTATTTTTGCTCGATTTTATTCATCCATGTGGTCTGCTCGATCGACCCAATGCCCAGTCGATCAAGTAAATCCAAGCTTTTTAAGGGATTCTGGTGAAATTGCGTAGTATATTCAGGCCATTTCGAAAATTTCATCCAGAAATATACTATTGTCTCTACAAATGTTCTTTACCACCACCCACCACCACCACGAACACCACCACGTTGACAATTACAAGAGCCCCCTCCTCGACCACCCCTAACTCTTTCACTCATCTTCAACATCCTCACACACCCCACCACCATAATACCCAAAGCACCACCATGCACTCGTCTACCACCACTCACTTGCCACCACGTACTCCACCACACAATTTCCGACCACCATGTACTCACCAACCTCTTCTCGACTCCTACAACCCCATCTCCCTCCTTCACACATCCATGGGTTTTCATGAGAACTGAGAAGTTATCTTAAAAATCAATTTTTTTTTTCAGAATTAGAAAAGATGATTATTTTTTTCCAGATAACCATAATGTGTTAGCTCAAATATTTCGAACAAGATTATGTTTTGTTTTGCCGGAAATTCTGCCATCGGTATCATACGTAGTGGCAGTGGGGTGGTGGAAGAGCGTGTGGGGGTAGGAAATAGTGTCGGTGGAGTGGGTGAGTTTTCCAGATGCTAAGCAATGGGCTGGGGCTGGTGGTGTCGGTGGTGTCGGTGGTGAAGCTGGTTGTGTCACTTGTGTGGGGTATAAATTGGGTTTTTGCTGGCTAATAGAGAGGGGAGGAAATTTGTGTTTGATGATAGGTTATAGAACAAGGGTAAAACAGAAAGAAAAAACTCACTGAAACGAAATTGGAAGCTAGTTTCGGTTAAGCTATTTGAAAAGTTAGTGAGTTTCAAAGTATTTTTGTAAGTTGTATAAGTTTCGAAAATTTGATTTTTTTTTTGATTTCTAATATGTGGGTTAAGTGTGAGAATTTCTTAGTTATTGTCAGTATGGAATGGGCTAAGAGGATTGAGGGACATACCATGTTCAGGTGGTGAAAAAGTTAAAGAGCTTAAAATTTCCTCCAGGAACTTGAATAAGCAAATGTATGGTACTATCAAAGATGCTGCCAAAGTAGCAGAGGCTTTGCTTAATGATATTCAAAGGAAAGTACACAGTGACCCTACTAACCTTAGGCTCAGGGATGAAGAGAAAACTGCTGCCAAGGGGTTTTATGAATTGGATGAAGCTAGGTTTCTTAGCTCAGAAGTCTAAGCTTCAATGGCTGAACAATGGTGAGGATATACTCATTTCTTCTCGTGCTATTAAGGCCAGGATGAATCAGAATAAAATTTTAAGAATTAAAGACGTTCAGGTTAAGGATTGCTCCTGTATGTCTCAAATAGAGGTTGCTTTCATTGATTGTTTATAAACAGCTTTTGGGGTCTGCAAGTGAGGTTGTTCCTGTATGTGAGTAGCTGGTCAGGAACTCAGGACTGGTAATATTGAGACAGAGGATCAGTCCAGGTCTCTTATCACTAATGTTTCTGATATGGAGATACTTCTCTCCAGTCCTGCAAATAAGTGCAAATAAGTCCCCTGGGTCCGATGGCTTTACAAGCCAATTCTTTGAGATGCTATTGAGGTTGTGGGAAAGGATGTCACACATGCTGTCGAGGAGTTTTTTTACTAATGGTAAGCTATTCCAGCAAGTTAATTCAACTTTGATTACTCTTGTTCCTAAAATGGATAGACCTACCTCAGATGTGGACTTTAGACCAATAGCCTGTTATAATGTATTATATAAATATAAATGCATTACCAAGGTCATCTGTAATAGGTTAAATATAAGGTTGCTTGATATTATTAGCTTAAACCAGAATGCTTTTATTAGGGGGAAAGATATTGTTGATAATGCCGTGGTTTGTCAGGTTCTGGTTAGGCCTAATGAAAATTGACCTTAGGAATGCTTATGACTCTATTGAATGGAGTTTCATTGAAGATATGTTTTGAGCCTTGAATTTCCCTAGGCAACTGATTATTTGGATTATGGCTTGTGTTACTTTTTCCTCTTATTCTTTGTCTCTTAATGGATTCCAATTTGGATTTTTTGTAAGGCAGAAGAGGGATTAGGCAAGGTGAGCCTATGTCCCCTCCTGATTTTTTCTCTGTGCATGGAGTAGTTTTCAAGAATACTTCAGATGGTGACTAAAAGAAGGGAGTTTAGATTCCATCCCTTTGCAAGGCTACGGAATTGTCATCTTAGCTTTTTTGATGACCTGTTATTATAATATTATCTAGTAGAGGTTATAGTGGGATCGATTAAGATTCTCACGAGGGCTCTTCTCACTTTTTCTGCTGCATCTGGTTTGACTATCAACCAGAATAAATCTGAGATTTTTATGAATGGGGTTAATGATACTGTCTGTAACAGAATGCTGCAGTTGTCTGGTTTCAGAAAAGGAGTTTTCCCATTTAAATACTTGGGCATTCCAATTTCCTATAAAATACTTTCTGTTGGTGATTGCAACAGGCTTATTGAGAAAATGATTGATAGAATTAGGAGTTGGATGCTGGTAGACTTATATTAGTTAAGAGTGAAGACTGTCTTGTCCCATGTTCATTCTTACTGGGCTAGGATTTTTGTCATTCCTAATTGTGTTATCAAAAAGATAGGTTCCATTTGTAGGAATTATCTTTGGTCTGGTGAGGATAGTTTCACCAAGACTTCCAAGGTTGCTTCGGAGAAATGCTGCAGACCTACTAAGGAAGGAGGCTTGAGTATTGTAAATTGTGGGTTGTGAAACAAAGTGATGATAGGCAAGCTCACTTGGTGGTTAGCGAAAAAAGAGGATGATCTTTAGATCTAAATGGGTTGACCATATATAGTTATAAAGGCAGGAGCTTGGTGGTCATGGAGGCAAATCTGCAAAATCAGGGTTGTGCAACTCTGTTGTTGATGGCTACAGTTGGTTACTGGGAGAACAGCAGAAGATTAGATGGTGCCCCACTTGTATGGAATAGTATCAATGTCCCAAAGCACTCATTCGTTAGTTGGATGTATGTTTAGAAGTTAGAACAGACTTTGCTACAATGGATAGAATGGATAGAAATGGTATTGACTATTGACACTGACAAGGGTTGATATATCTGTGGAATTGATCAGGAAACAATTGAACACTTGTTCTTCGATTGTATTTTCAGCAGGAAGTGCTTGAGCCTACTTCAGGAGTGGTACGGTATTACTGTCAATGCTGCTAACATTTTACAATGGTGTATAGCCTAGAGATGCAAATCCTTGTTTAAAAAACAGGTGGTGATGGAGTGATGGCTGGTGATGCTGCCTGATATATTTCACCTGGTTTGCAAGGAACAAAGGTAGGAGTGAGGGTGTTTTGATCCATCCTCGAGCTGTCATGAAGCTTCTTAAGAACTCAATTCTCCCTTGTGTTCAAAATAAAGTCTGGTTGGTCAAACATAGATTTGATGGTGAATGGAGTAAGATGATGGGGCTAATTTAGAACTATTTCGAATGATTGTTGTAATAGCCTCGTTATGACTTATGAGATAGGTTGTATGGTGGTGTAATTCTCATTGATGCAGCCCTTGTCAGTAAATTGATTTTAAAAGGGAATAATCAACAAAATTTCCTCTTTTGGTACAGTAAATTGTTGTTAAATTTGTTACTCTGCTGGTGCCTTATACGTACTACAAGCCTTGTTTGCCTTATCATTGATTCATAGAAATATGTGCTATTTAGTTTTTTTCCTAATGACTTACAATTGGGACCGTGATAAGTTGTTTTTTCTGGCATCATTGTCTCATGGGACTTCTCTACGTCTTTCTTTGTCAGATTATCAGTGTGTTCTGTAGCCCTTTTCTTGTGTTGATGTTATTAAAGGACCGGTGGATTTCCTTTGTGAGTAAAGAAGTTATTAGCGTCTCCCGTATATCCAGCCATTTTGGACTTACAAGATGAATTATACTTTTCCTCATTTGTTTCACTCAGAAGATTTCTTCTATGATTTGATTGTTCATTCTCTTATCCCTTCATTTGTTCTGTGATCCAAAGGCGCTCCACGCAAACTCAAATGTAGTATGGTTATTTGTTATGGTAGCTACTATCCTTTTTTTTTTTTTTCTGCACTTTGGTTTGCAACCTGATATATGACTCGTACCAGTATTCGAGAGACCGTGGTTGCTCTGAGAGCAGGGGCAGAAATTGCGGAGGCTTCTGTTCGCAACTGTGTCCTTGTGGCTGGAAGTCAATCTGCAATTGCTGCTGCAGAGATTACGGGCATGCCATGTGTTGTCCTCAGGAGCAGGTATCGTCTTTTGATTCCTCAGTAGCATTTTTATTAATATATATTTAGTATTAGTATACTAATATATTTGTTATTATTATATTTACTTTAGTTATACTATTAGATGACTTTATTTGTTATAAATTATAATTTTTGTTCAAATATTATATTTATTATTGTTCTTGGTTTTATTGTTGCTATTTTATTGTTGTTGTTGTTGGTGGTGGTGATGTCGTTGTTTTTTTGTTGTTGTTATATCTAAAAAAAATACAGAACAGATTTGGGTTGTCATTAATCATTTCAGTACGTATATTCTTCATCCTTTATTCTTATAACACAGTCAACCCCATTTGTTATAATATCTCCCTTTGTTAGAATATCTCCCTTTGAGTCTCTGCACCTATCCTTTTTTATTCTTGCTTTCTTAATCTTTTTTTTTTCTTTTAGAGAGAGGAAATTAAAAGGAGTTGGCTCAGGATTTACCTTTTACTTAATTCCAGGGTTTCTCTGAATTTGAAGTTGTTGTTGTTGTTGTTGTTGTTGTTGTTGTTGTTGTCATATTTATTATCTATTCATTATTATCATATTTATATTTTCGGTTTGCTTTTTTTTATAAACATTGTTAATCAACACCTACGGTTCCCCTTCCTTTCCAACATTATTGCTTACCACCATCTCCCAATCACCAAGCCGCACCACCCCATCAGGCCACTACCATATCAACACCCCCCCCCCCTTCCTTCGCTGCGAACGATGAGATTGCCACTGAACGCCTCAAGCGTAAGCGTAAGAATAACTTCGAATGTGAATCTTCCCTCTCCCCTTCCCGTCAACAATCGCCGCCGCTTAAACCACTTACAGCCCCCCTTCCTCCACAAATCCTAGCTCCCCTTAAATCCCTGACCACTTCTTCCTCAGGCAACGACCTCACTTGCCATAATACCATTGTTCCGCCTAAACTTTCAGACAAACAGTCCTCCATCTACTCCACTTCCTCATCCCGCCTCTCTACCTCCACTTGTGTCCTCTATCGTAAGTGTCACCATCCTGTCGCCGTGGTGACATCCTCCTTTTCCTCTTCGGTGGGACGGGTTGATGCTGTGTTGGTGTTTGTGTTTTTGTGGTTGGATAGTGAGATGAAGGTGGTTTTGTGAAGAAAAATGTAGGCACGTGAGACAATTGTGGGAAACGGGTAGAGTTCTCTTTTAGTCAATTTTCTTTAGCATGAAGAATGAACTCGGGAAAAAAAATGGAGTATTATGAAGTAGTTTGATGTACTTCTAGAGTCTAGACCAAATTTCATTTGAGTCGTTTGACTGAAATGTTCAATGGAATTTTGAGCTATAAAGGATTTAAAAGGAAACTTGGAAGAAAAAGTAAAAAATTTCAGCGAAAATGTAGGATAGAACACAGGGTCGTCATCTCGAATTATACGGTGGTCACCACACTAACTTCATATTTGTGGCATTCATGAACCGATTTTTTGTTGCATGCGTTTTGTACCCCTAAATTTGTTCGGGTAATGCTAATACAACTGGTTTTTCATTGCATCTGTCATGGCACTAAATTTGTGTAGAATAGTGCTAATAGGCATTGGCTAAAATTGAAGAGACAATTATGTTACTCTATATTACATTGTGGTACCAGACTTAATTTTCTGCTGTTTTTATAGCATGACTTCAAGAGCAGAGTTTCCAGTAACAGTTTCTGTCATGGAGGGTTTTGGAGACGTCGATCTGACTCTATCAAAGCTTCGGCTAACGCTATCAAGATTATCGCAATGACGCTGTATTTGCATTATAGCCCGATTTGTTATCCCCGTCTAGCCAAAAAACTCTATTTCTGGGGGTTCTCAGTACATTTTCAGTCAGATGTCAACACAGTTATTATTCTGATATGTGAAGAAATATGATTTGTTAAGTTGCTCATGTGACACTAAATTTCTTTGTGATTTCATTAGTGTATGGTTGTATGTTTACAATGAATTTGTATATCTGATATCTTATGCTCATCTTTGAATGTATTCCTTAAGTAAGAAGTCATATCACTCATGGATATGATATGGGTTTCTTCTAGAAATTGAATTGAACATGGAAAAACTATTAGAATTTGGGTTTGTGTGACCTCGGCTTCTAATTCTATGTGTTTGTAATGTTGGTTATCTCAGTCACTACAAATCATCTTTACCATGTTGTTTCAAAAGTAAAAATAAAAAGGGTCATTCTCTTCCATGGACAAGTTTTACTCTTTCATGGACAAAATTGACCAATTTACCCCTCAATTTCCAATTTCCAATTTCTCAATGCAAGTCTCATTTTTGAATTATGCCACCTCCTTTCACCACCCCTACCACCGCCCGTGGTTGCCGCCGACCACCACCCCTACCACATGCCTCCCTTGACCGGTGGCCCACCGCGCTGCATGCCTGACCAATCGGCTACAACCTTCCTTCCCTCGTCTTCTCAGGCCACCATCGTCAACCACCTCTTGCACACGCACAACCCCCCCTCCCCCCCGCAAGTTGGCCTGCCTTTGTTGCCCCCTGCAGACGACGGTCCCACCGCCACATCCTCCCACACCTTCTCGCATAATCCGTAATTTCAAAATTCCTAATTTTATCTAACCCTAATTTAATCAATACATGATCACAAATTGTTTGTAACGGTTGTAAATTAGACATTAGTGAAACGGGACAGAATATTTGGTTATTTAACCCAAATAGACACTTAAACAGTAGTATAAGATAATTGTGTATTAAAAGAAGCAATTAGCAATAAATAAGGTAGTTACCAATCAAATAAGGCAATTAGCATAATTGCCTCGGCTATTTTTATTTTCTATACTAATTAATTGTCCCATTGCATTTTCCCTATTTCCCACGCAAGAACAAGATTAAAGTCATTCATATTCTCTATCCCCATCCACGTTACTCTGATTTTTCTTCAACCTTTACCTCATGTATTCCATTGTTAAATTTTTTCATTTTCATCTTTTCTTTGCCAAGATGAACAACAAACTCGTTTGAGTTCAAGACAAGGATAATGCAATTTAGATCAACATTGTGACGATATGGTAGTTGAAGATGATAAGAAAGTCGAAGGCAGTTTTAAAGACGAAGACGATGTTGGTACAATTATGTTGAAGGATGGATCAAGCCTTAAAGAACGTATTCACACAATTTATTTGTAACCATAATGCTTCATATTGTAAGTATAAATTTTTAACATTATGGCAACATGTTTATGTTTATATGATCATTGTATATGCTTTAAGAAAACTAGTTGCTTCATTGTATTATTTGGTTACCTTATAATACATTTTATATTATATGAACATGTTAACTAATGGTTAATATACGTGGTTATATGATCACATTTGCTTGATTGAATGGTCACTTTAATAAATTAATTATTTCTTCAAATATTGTGACAAATTTATTTGAGATTGTGTTTACTTTATAAGCTAATGTAACCAGCTAACCACTTATGGCTATCTAGGTGTATCCAAATTCAAGTACAGATTATGTCAATGGCATATTCAAGATAATGTAGTTTCACACTTCGAATCATTAAAGCATGATCGATCATCCCAGATCGAACTTATTCAATAAATTCTTTGATGGATGCTACAACGAGGAGGAATTTGAAGATCGTTGGGAAGAAGATATCAAATAATGCACTACAAAATACATTCAAGACTTAGTCGTTAACAAAATTGTGAACAAGTCCACAACATTTCCAAACCCGTGATAACAATCCAGGTTTTTCATCAAACTACCAAATTGGTCACAAACTGCGACAAATTAGTCACAAAACTATTAAACCATCATACACTACCATTTATATGATAACGGAAATTCAACATAATCGTTAGAAACAATTACAAGAAATATACACTTTCTTATTACCACAAAGTGGTCACATACTCTTATGACTTAGTCACTAACATGGCATGTATACTCAGTACAAAAGACCATGTACAAACTTGTACATACTTGGTTACACTTTATTAAATCCTTGATTACACTTTCATATGATCACAAAACTCAATGTAATAGTTACAAACATGCATGTCATATATAAATTTTTCCCTTCATTGCAAATTACAGCTCACACCCTTATTATATATAAACACAAACATCAATTTAGTAGTCAAAAATTGTTGTCGATTGTGCTACTTTTATTTTTATCCTAAATTACAATTACAATAGGTCAATAGTATAAAAAATACAATAATGTATTTACAAACTACACAAATTTAGGTACATTTTTGATAATGAATTTTCAGGGTTCATTACCAAATTATAAGAAAATGAAATTATTACATAAACAACAGTTCATACCTTCAGCACCACTTAAAGTTACATCACTCAAACCCTTTCTTGCTACTGTCTTCCTCGTCATTTCTGGAAAAAAAATGAAAACTCAATTCGTAAATTGTTGGAATAAAAACATAACTATGGTGTCTACAAGTTTGAAATTATGATAATTAAAATACGAATTACCTACAAATTGATGAAGATGGTGATGAGAAATAGGAAACATGAAAGACGTAACAATGGTGTATGAAGGAAGATGAATGGAGATTACAATATTCTATTAATTTTATGGGTAAAAGACAATTAGGGTAGGAAATAGGAAATGTGTTGAGTAATGATAATAATTTTCATTTTTTAATTATTTATTGCCTTCATTAACTGCACCAATTATGAGTCAATATTTTTCAAATGGGTGTTGTTAAATCCAACACACATAATACTACATCCTACACACTTTTTCATCTTTTTACAGCTTTACCCTTCCCATTTTTCACAGGAAAAAAGAGACACATTGTAGACAAAAATTCAAAAACCCAAAAAATTCTAGAAAACCTACGACTAAGTGACTAACTCCCCACCTGCCGCCCTACCAGCCACCATGATGCCGACCAATCTCTACAGCGGCCAACGCCGACCACACCAGCATCCTCCATTGGTCCTATCAGCGCCACAACTTACGCCTTCAAAACTGCTACTGCCGCCCTACGACCACCGCCATACGACCATCGCTAGTTCGCCACAATCGCTTGTCACCCACCGCCGACCTCCCCCGGACTATACTCTGACTGACTAATCCGCAACCACCCACAATCACACAACAACCGATCCAAACCCTAATTGTGAAAAATCCCCATTTTAACAAAAAAAAAGCTTTTCAATTGATTAAAAGACGAGTATTGATAAAATTGTTAATAGAAAGGAGAAATTAATTGTGTTATGTACGAATTACGATCTATAATCGTCAAATTATTACAAATTGTTTAGGTTTTGAGAGGGAGAGAGAAGAGGGAAAACTTTTTTTTTGTAGTTTTTTTTATTTGAAGGGTAGTGATGGAAAAAGGAGGCAAAATGTGTAGGATAAAGTAAAATTGTGTGCGGGATTTAACAACTGCGTTTCAAATTTGCCCTACCGTTTTTATCTAAGTGGTACCTATTTGATCAAATTCATTAATATAACGGATGTACCCGTTTTACATAAGACTAACTGATACATAATTATTTGCATCTACTTTGATACACATAGTGAATGAATTAATTAGTGATATAAGAATTATTGTTTGATGATGAGAAATAAGATTAATAAGTGAGTAATTTGATGGAAATTCGATTTAGTTTTAAGAAAAGATAAGGAGAGGAATTTTTTATCAGTATTTTCTTTTTAGAAGGGTAATGTGTGGAAATATTATGGCAAAAAGTGCATGAAAAAGTAAAACTTATCCAGGAAAGAACAATTACGAATAAAAAATACCCTTGAACAAAAAGCTGTTTTTAAATAGTGGTGTTCTCAAGTCTATAGTAGCGAGCAAGTGGAGAGATAGACTTTAGATGTTTGTGAGTTGCTTGATGATAGATAAAGGGGTTGTTTAATATGAATACTCTAAATTATTGAGATAGACTTTTCTTCTAATTGATGATTTCAATCAAGTTGTCTATCAAGAGGATACAGTTGGTGGTTCTAATCATCCTATTCGGGGACTTGATAGCTTCCACAATTGGAAAGATACACATAATCTTATGGATATTAATTTCAAAGGTCCTATATTCACTTGGTGCAACAAAAGGAATTCTGGGGACCTTATATTTAAGAAACTGGATAAAGCGCTAGGATCTTGAGATTGGAATTGCGGTACCCTTCATTTACCCAAATAAATCTCTGACCATGCCCCGATCATTTTTTATTCTAACCTAGTGTTTCTTAAAAAGGGCCGGCCTTATAAGGTGGAACCCTGGAACTTTGAATTTGAAGACTGTTTATCTATTATTCATTCCGATTTGAGATTGCCAATCTGCGGATCTTCGTCCTACCGTTTTACGAGAAAATTATCAAGAGCCCGTTTGGGCATTAAGAATTGGTATCTCTCTAAGAAACTAGAATGGAATAGGAAATGGGCGGATTTTGATTGTGATCTAGAGAAAGGTATTGAACTAGGAGTAAAGAGTGGTGACCTTGGCCAATTTTTAGAAGCAGATTCCAAGGTTTCAGATTTCGCTACATCCATTGGAGTTTATTGGAAGCAGAGTGATAAACTTAAATGGATGACTGATTGTGACACATGTTCGAAAGTTTTCTTGAATCATGTAGAAGGAAGGTCTGGTAGTAATTTTATTAAAGGCCTAATCATAGATGATGGTCAATGGTCTTATAACAAGAAAGAGATTAGAGACTCCTTTCATTCCAATTATTCTAATCTCTTTCAAGCTACTTCCAATATATTGTCATATGAAGAATTTATGGATATGGAACTCCCCGTTTTTAGTGGAATTAACTCCAGGATCAATCAGGATGAGGTGGACTATTTAAATAAACCCTTTTCTATCAAAGAAGTTTGAAAAGCTGTCTTCCAACTTGGTCCTCTGAAATCCCCTGGGCCGGATGATATTCCGGGTATCTTTTATCAAAGATGCTGACATTTTATCAAGAAAGACTTAGGGAAGTCTGGTTGGCGAATAACAAAATGCTTTTATCCTTGGAAGAAATATATCTGATAATATTCTTATTGTTAATGAACTATTCCACAGTATTTCAAGCTATGGGAAACAGAAAAATCAAAGAATGACTTTCAAGGCAGATATGAGTAAGGCGTATGATATGATGAGTTGGAATTTTATTCGGTGATCTCTTACTAGTCTTGGATATCCAATAAGATTCATTAATCTTATTATGAAATGTATTAACTCTGTTTTCTATGAGATTCTGGTTAATGGTATTCCATGAAATCGAATTTGTCCGAAGGGTGGATTAAGGCAGAGGGATCCATTATCTCCTTATATCTTTGTGCTCTATACATAGATTTTGTCCTAGAATATTATTCGGGACAAGTCCAATAAACTCTTAAAAGGTATTAAAAATTCTCGGCAATCTCCTCCAATCACTTGTCTACTGTTCGCAGATGACTCTATTTTCTTTTTAGAAGGAGACATTTAATCGCGTCAAAATTTGAATAAGAATATTGATCAATAGTGTATGGCATCTGGACAAATTATCAATAAGCATAAATCGGCTGTCTTGGTTAGTCCCAATGCAACTATATCCTTCGCCAGGGATTGTTGTAAAGTATTTAATGTATGTGGGTCTGCATCTATGGGTAAATATTTGGGCGCCCCTACGGATTTAAGTATCGACCGGAATAAATCTAAAAAGGAGATTTTCGGATATATAATTGATAATATCTCCAAAAGGATCTCTTCGTGGAATGGAATCCTCCTATCTCAAGCTGGCATATTTGTTTTAATTTCTTCTATCGGTCTTCAAATTACCGGTAAGTGTGACATCAAAGATTGATTCTCTCTTGTCACTGTTTTGTTGGAAGGGATTCAAATATCAGGGTATCAGCTGGTGTAGTAAACTATTTCTTAATCAACCAAAGGGTATGAGAGGTATTGGTATTCGTAATGTAGCATGCTTCAATAAAGATCTCCTAGCAAAAACGGGATGGAATATCTTAATGTCTCTGTCTTCTCTTATTAGTCGTACTGTTGGTGCCAAATATAATATTACCTTGCAGAAATTTGGAAGGGCTAAGATTTCAACTGACTCTAACGGATTTGTCCCAAAAAATATTAACTGGATTGGTAAGGGCGCTCTATGGGGATTAGAAACATTTAAGGACAACATTGTTTGTCAAATTGGTGCTTCATCAGATCTAAATGTGTGGAAGTTCAGATGAGTTGATGGAAATACTCCAAATCCGGCGCACTCATCCTTGCTAATTCATTCCCCTTCGATTTATGATATTCGAATTAAATATCGGATTACTCCCTCTTTAAAATGGAATGAACCTTTAGTCAAGTCCTTTTTCTGCCCATCTTCAGCTGCAAATATTTTAGCTATCCTTATCTGTCGGGCAAAACCACTGGATGCTACGTATTGGATCTTTCTTTCTCATGGTCGATATACGGTGAGCAATGGATACTATGAAATAGGGAAGAAGCATTGGCACAATTCTGCTTCTAGTAAAGATAGATCTGAAAGTCCATAGACCTTAATTAGACTCCTCTAATTAGTTGCTAAATTACTTGTTAATTTAGTATTTAATGATCTATGTAACATGCATGCAAATATAAAGACATTTATATAAAAGAAGAAATTTCCTCACATTGATATGAAAATATATGGGCACAACAAGAACTCCTTCTTGTTGTGCTTGAGCTATAAATGTGGATGAACACAAGTAATCTCCAAACTAGAAGATCTCCTTTAAGATGCACCAAGATGTCACCAAATATTCTACCCTTATTATTAACTAGATAATAAGATAGATATTATACTACTAATATTATGATATATTACTACACTAGTAATACTTAGAAAATATTAGTATTTGAGAGTTTTAGAGAGAAGAAGAGTTTTTGAGAGATGTATAAAATAAGCAATAATGAACTAGTAAAGAAATGAACAACAATTGTTCTCTTTTATAGCCATGAGGGCCGGCCTCTCCATCACCAAAAGAGTGATTTTTTCTTCTTATTTTATTGCCATGCAAAGTGGTAATGTGCTGTAGTGAATAAAATGATTTTAGGTTTACTATTCATGTCATAAGCACATGTTGCTTGTGAGTATGAATAAGAGCAACCATCATCACCATCCACTATGTCATAACCGGCCATGTGAGCCTTGTTTTGATCCATTTTGATTTTTGATATTTGTCCCACAAATACTTATTAATTATATGCTTAATTATCTTGTATAATTAAGTGTTAAGTTGATCATATAACAATTATATGACACAAATAAATGAATAATATGTACTTAACATTTTGAGTAATATTTTACCATTATATCAATATATAATGGGTCCCACAATGCTTAGTTAATTTATTTTACAACTCTTTGTAAATATAATTAACTAATTACCTCTATCTCAAAACCTCAACTAATTTAGTAATTTAACGATTAATTACTAAGTTAAATCTTATTTAATCGTATTAAAATAAGATATAAATTTATTAGTCAATTATCGCATAATTGAAAAATAAACTTAATCGAATTTGAGTTCTTAACTCAATTTCTAACAATTAACTCTCGTACATATCGAATATATGTAATGTACTAATTAACTGTATCGTATACAAATAATTAGTTACTATTTGGATTTCATCCTTTAGGTGTGACCGAAAGGGATCAGTTGATCACCGCCGTCAAACGACAATAACGTCAAACTCTAGTAGCCAACCGTTATTGATTTACGTTAATCATAACTGAAATCAGATTATATAAATAAATATCCCAACAATTATATTCCATAATAAGATTTATTATGTGGCGCAACTATTGTGGAGGACCCTAATCCAACAATCCCCACTTGTCTGACACAGTTGTGCGTCCACCGATTCTCTGGTGCTCTTATATTCCAATATCCCACTCAACGCAAGTTGTCTTTCAGGTCTCGCACTTGCGTTGGCAAATATAGAGTGGTGTCTCGATAGGGAGAGTAACTGTCTGACCGGAAAATCTACAATAGATCTCTTTCCGAGCGTGGCCACGCATTTACAGTAACTTCTCCTCGAGTGGCCTAAAGATGTTTTTACCCAACGTGGGTGGACAATTCCTGTTGATCCATCTACTCTGTATGATGCAGATCACCATGATCCAGAAGAAGTCCATCGACCTCCTTTTACGGCACGACCTAGAACATCAACCAAAACCAATCGGAAACTGCACCGACTCAGATAGACGGTCGCCAGTAAAAAGAATCGACTTATAGGAATAAGATAGAAGACCCTGCCACGACCAGGCATCAAATAATTGATTTAAGGGTCTCTACAATGTCACTGTCCGACAGAGGGTCATACAGTCTGTCTATGTAAACGACCAGTCATCTCCATGACCCCATGGTGCTGAACCAACCATCGATCGACTTACAATCTAGTAATTTCGAGACGTCACCTCATTGAGTGACTAGGGACAAAATACTAAGTTCGTCCTATTCAATTGAATAGGGTCCAA
>JAIUZE010005173.1:0-16785 GCA_022085475.1 Heliosperma pusillum
ATCCTCACCACCCACAACCACCTTCAGCAACCCACGACACACTACCCACGACCCACGACCCACGAACCGACAACAACCACCCCAGAATCACCACGGCACCCCCACAACCCCTCGACAACAAAAAAGACCCCACAATAGTAGATCTGAACCGAAAAAAAAAAAGTAAGGTTGTGGATGTGGCTGTTTGGCGGACAAAGGACGGACGGAGGTGGGTTGTGGCTATTCGGCGGACGGAGGACGGAACCGCCACCGCCAACCACGATGGGAGAGGCGCGACTGGAGGGAGGAGGAGGCCGGCGGGAGGAGGTGGAGGAGAAGCAGGGGGTTGTCGGGTTGTTGTTGTGGATTGTTGTTGTTGTTGTTTGTGAGTTTGTGGGTTGTGGATTTTGTGGGGTGGTTGTGGGTTATTGTTGTGGAATTTGTGGGTTGAGGGTCGTCGTCGGTGGTGGGTGAGTGGTGCCGAGGAGAGGGTGGTCGTTGGGTGGTGTTGGCGGCGGTGGTGGTGGGAGGCGGTAGTGGTGGTCGGGTTGTGGTGTTAGGAAGGAAGAATGATTTATTTGGGTTGTGGTTTGTGAGGAAGTATGAATGATTTATTTGGGTTTTAGAGAGAAGAAAAAATGAAATTATGAGGGAGGGATGAGAGAGAAGTAGTTGAGTGAAAAATTTTATATATTGAATTAGGGTATGAATTAGTGTTTAATTAGTGAGGATGAGAGAGAGTGAAAATTAACCCCTTAATCAGTTTTTGGGAGCACAAATCTCAGTCATTCATCCTCCAAGATCCAATGGCCTACAAGAGGACTCAAGGACTCTAAGGAATGGGGTGGACTCAATTGATCTTTACTCTATATAGAGACCGGATCCGGTGAGGCAGCTAATTATGGCGAGGCGGCTAGCCTCACCAAATTCATCCATTAAACTTGGACTTTGTTTGTTTTGTGAATCTCAGACCTTAATATGTGAATCTGAGACTTTGTTTTGTGAATCTGAGACCTTATCATGTGAATCTCAGACTTTGTTGGACTGACACCTAATTTCTAATATGCATTGGGCTGAAAAATTGTTGGGGTCATTCCTAACTTTTCATTTGACCCAAAATCATTTCTCTCTCTAAAAAAATAAAAAGCCCAAAACACTTAACCCATCTCTCTCTAAAAAACTAACAAAAAATATATCTTCATAAAATCTTCATAAAATCTTTATAATATCACAGATTGATATCTTCATGCATAAATTTAGGTAACTCAATCAATCATATAAGTTTGTTAATTGCATCATTCAATCAATTGCATAAATTTAGGTAATTCAATCGATCATTCATTCAAATTTTCGAGAGAAGACGAAGATTTCCAACAATCAATTGCATAAGTTTATTTTTGATCATTCATCTAGGTAATTGATCATTCCATCAATCAATCAAAGACGAAGATTTCCAGGTATTTTCCAGTTAATTCAATCCTAAATCGATCATAAATCGATGATATAACGATCGATTGATATTTCCTTGATGATAAAAGGCTTGCGATTTACTTATTACATTATTTTCGTCGATTTGCAGCTGTAATTGCTATGGAGATTGTAGATATCGCAACGGTTGCTGATAATACAACGGTTGAAACAGGTATTTTTTTTTTTTTTACGCTGATTAATGTTTTATGAATCATAGATTGTGTTTTATGAATTCATATGTTAAGTTTGTGAATCTGAGTCCTTGTTTAGTGAATATTGAAGCTTCATCTGTGAATATATATATAAGATAATACTCTGAAACTTGATCGAAATTAATAAGATCATGTACTTTGCTCGTTTCCTTATTTTGTGAATCACAGTCCTTGTTCAGTGAAACTTAGACCTTGTTTTGTGAAACTTAGAGCTTGTTTTGTGAACCTAGAAGATAATATTATAAAACTGACTACTAGCTAAGTGGTTAAAATCATCTTCTCTGCTCTATTCTATTGTTTGTGAATCTTAGAGATTTTTTTGTGAAACTTAGAACTTGTTTTGTGAAAGTAAAAGATAATATTATGAAACTTGAAACTTGCTGTGTCTATTATTTTGTGAATCTTGTAGGCCTCGTTTTGTGAATTATACAGCTTGTTTGAGTTCTTGTTAATCTGATTTTGTTGAACCTTTTATCTCCTTAGGTGTTGATTCCAATGTCAACTCCAACGCTCTAATTCTGGTTAGTTGTGGTGTGACGCCTCGTGTCGGTTGTGGTGAGGATCTTTGCTCTAATGTTGGTTCTGGTCAGGATGGTGAGGTTTCTACTGTTGTCTCAACAACCCCTACAATGCCAACTATTTCCACGCCTACTACTTTGGTAACTTACACACCGTGTGGTAGTGAGCAATGGATAAGTAGGATTGAAGAGAAGTTTACACCGGTGATTGGCAAAACATTTGTGGACTTAGAGTCAGCGATTATGTTCTACAAAATTTATGCTATTGCTTGTGGGTTTGAAGGAAGGCTGTCTTCAACTAAGAGGTTTCATGATGGTATTATTCGAACAAAAGTCATGGTTTGCCATCGTGAAGGTTTTAATAAGAGGAAAAGACGTCCTCCCCAAGCTGGTGCACAAACGAAGACAAAATCAACTGCTAAAACCGGCGCGAAAAAGGGTGGAGGTGGAGATGAGGCTGAGAGTTCTAATAGGCGAACAGGTACTAGGATAACCAAGATTAAAAGGTGGGGGTGTGAAGCGATGATCAAATTCATGTTCGAAAAAGGCATGTACAAGATTCAACTATTCTACGAGGGTCACAATCACCCACTGACTCCGGTGAAAGATAGGGAATTCGAGAAACTTGCAGAAAATATAAATAAACTGGAAGCATATCATAAGCAGTTGATTATCCAGAATTCGAGAGTGAATGTTGGGCCTAGTTTAACATACAACTTATGCAAGGAGCAAGCAGAGGGTTTTGAAAATGTGGGAGCTTCCCTTAGGCAATTCAAGAATTTTCAACGGAATGTGAAGTGTCTACTTAACTGTAAGGATGGACAAATGTTCATATCGCGTTTGGAAACCCTTAAAGAAACGAAAGGGTTGGAATTTGCTTATGAAACGGATAGTGACGGATCTTTGACAAGGATTTTTTGGACAGATGCGGTGTCCAAGAGATCTTACGCATTGTTTGGTGATGCATTTTCATTTGATCCTACATATGGAACAAACAAATACAACATGAAATTCACGCCTTTCACTGGCATTGACCATCATAAGAAATCGGTAACTTTTGGATGTGCTCTTTTAGACCATGAGGACGATGGAGCATTTATTTGGGCGTTTCAGCAATTTTTGAAAATAATGGGTGGCAAAGAACCACATTACATCATCACTGACCAAGACCCAGCAATAATAATTGCAGTTCCAGGTCTGTCTGTGAATCTCAGACCTTATTTAGTGAATCTTAGAGCCTTTTTTGTGAAACTTGGTTAAAATGACCTCTTCTTACTCTTTTTCTTATTTGGTGAATCTTAGACCTTGTTTAGTGAATATTAGAGCCTTTTTTGTGAAACTTGGTTAAAATCACCTGTTCTTACTCTTTTTCTTATTTGGTGAATCTCAGACCTTTTTCTGTGAATATTAGACATTGTTCTGTGAAACTTGGTGAATCATTTAGTTATACTTTTTGGTGAATCGAGAGACATCATTTGTTAGACATAGCTTTTGCATGTGGCACATTATGACATAATATGAGATTAAACAATGATCTTGAAAATATGAGATAATGTGATTTTGTGATTTTGCAGCCGTGTTCAAAATAGCTAGACATCGCTTTTGCATGTGGCACATTATGAAAAAAGTAACAGACAAGGTTGGGAGCAAAATTTGCAAAGAAACTGAGTTCTTAAGCCGTCTGAACAATGTTGTCTGGAATGACGACATAGAGCCTGAGGAATTTGAAGAGAATTGGGATAAGGTCATGAGTGAGTTCTCGTTAGAAGGACATAAATGGTTGACTGACAAGTTTGCAGAACGAGACCAGTGGATACCCGCTTATTTCAGGAATGTGCCAATGGGAAACATTTTAAAAACCACACAAAGATCAGAGAGTACGAATAGCTTCTTCAAGAGATTTGAAAATAAATATGGGACTCTCGTGGAATTTTGGATGAGATTTGAGAGTGCCATGGACCAACAAAGGCACAATCTAAAGCTTCTTGAAGCACAGAGCGATAGTTCAATGACTGAAACAAAATTCGGGTCAAAATGGGAGGACCAAGCAGTGAGGGTCTATACGCATGAAGTGTTCCCAGAGTTCCAAAAGGAGGTTCAGTTTTCGATAAATGCGAGTAGTGTCTGTGGATATACCCCACCAGATCCAGTAACTAACTTTGAGGTTTCAATGGTTGAGGACGCGAACAAGCGAAAGAGATATGCGGTTGAGTACAATATGAGAACACTGGATGTAAGTTGTTCATGTAAAATGTTTGAAAGGAAAGGTATTTTATGCAGCCACATCATCTATATTTGCTCAGCGAAGTTTAAGGAATTACCTGAGAAATACATCTTGCGTAGATGGAGAAAGGATGCACTCAGAAACCCAGTTCATGATTCGAACGGAAACCTTCTGGAAAACTACGATTCTGCTGCTAATAAGAAATTTGGAATGCCTCGTGTCTGGTCTGAGATATATACAACTCTTGGTATCCTAAAAACTAAAGAAGATTCCGATCTGAGTGAGTTTGCTGAGCTAATTAGAGAATTCCGAAAGAAGTTGGAGCCAAACCCAAAGCCTTTGACAAAGGAACAGGAATTGGAGGTCCTTCTGAACTGCAAGATTCCAAAAGAAGTCAAGATCCTACCACCTAAGGTCTCTAAGAATAAGGGTAGTGGTAAAAGATTGGTGAGTGGTAAAAATAAGGCAATTATGAAGGCAAAAAAACCGAAAAGGTTGTGTGCTAAGTGTAAACGTATGTCACACCATGATAAAAGGAATTGTCCAAATGCTTTTGCAGAGCTTCCTCCCGAAGATCAAGTATGTGATTTTAGTTTCACTTCTGCTTTTTTAGTTCTGAAATGTGAATCTAGCTCCTGATTTTGTGAAACTTCGACTAGATTTTGTGAAACTTAGCCCTAGATTTGTGAACAAGTTCTGAAACTTTTGCTGTTTTTCTTATTTGGTGAATTTCAGAGCTTATTTTGTGAATGTCAGACTTTTTAATATGAATCTTAGAGCTTGTTTTGTGACACTTTGTTTAACAGGGTGATACATCAGGAGAAGAAGAAGAAGAGGAAGAAGAAGAGTGTAGAGAATGATGGCGATGTGAGCATGATGACGATGGAGGAGAACAAGTTTTATTACGTTTACTTTGATTAACTCTTTCTCTTATCTTGATTTTGGGAAACTTCGACAAGATTTTGTGAAACTTAGAGCTTGATATTTGAACATAGAAGGTCTGAAACTTATTTTGTGAATGTCAGACCTTATTTTGTGAATGTCAGACCTTATTTTGTGAATGTCAGACCTTATTTTGTGAATGTCAGACCTTATTTTGTGAATGTCAGACC
The DNA here is from genome assembly GCA_022085475.1 of Heliosperma pusillum. Classification (NCBI taxonomy): domain Eukaryota; kingdom Viridiplantae; phylum Streptophyta; class Magnoliopsida; order Caryophyllales; family Caryophyllaceae; genus Heliosperma; species Heliosperma pusillum. The sequence goes on from JAIUZE010005173.1 coordinate 5,516, forward strand.
TTATTTTGTGAATGTCAGAGCTTTTAATATGAATTGGTAGAAGACGAAGAACACGAAGAAGAGTGTTGCTTAAAATTAACAGTAGGTTGTCTAGGCCAACTTCTCAATCCTATCCTTTTCCTTCATTTTCAATGGTTTACGGTGTTGATGTCGATTATTATGATTATGATTTTATTTTAACAGAATTTGATGTCAATCGTTTTCATATGAATCTATTGGATTTTGTTAGCCATGTTGTCATTTGGTTGTTATGAACATAGATATGGCCCTTACATTGGTTTGCGACTTGCAAAGTAATGGTCATCAAACTCAAATATTGAAATTGGAAACTTTAATTACATTTAATTGGAAATGTTAATTAGACTACAATGAAACTTTAATTACATTCAACAAAAATTCCTTCGATTAACGTTTGCTTTGAAGGCTCATTTCTTGGCTTTATCAATAAGTGAAAACCTACACAAACAAAAACAAGTACAATATTCAGCAAAGTTATGAAGGAATGGAATTCACGTCATTTTTCGTATATTAATGAAATATAACGAAGTGTACCTTTTCGTATTTTTATCCCATTTGAGAAGTTCCAACATTATAGACTTTCGATATTCTGGAAAATTCTGCAAAGAGTGACGTATATTAATGAAATATATTCATGCTCCTCAAAATAGTCACTTTCGTATACTAATGAACTTACCTCAAAATAGTCACTTTTCGTCCATAAACTTTGATCATCTAATGCACTCAACCACTTCAGCACAAAAACTCCACAATCATAACTAGATTCACAAAACAAACTCTTAGATTCACATAATAAGGTCTAAGATTCACATAATTAGGTCTGAGATTCACAAAACAAAGTCTTAGATTCACAAAACAAGTTCTCAGATTCACAAAAGAAAGTCTTAGATTCACAAAACAAGTTCTCAGATTCACAAAAGAAAGTCTTAGATTCACAAAACAAGTTCTCAGATTCACATAATAATGTCTGAGATTCACAAAACAAAGCGTCAGATTCACATAATAAGGTCTGAGATTCACAAAACAAGCTCTAACCCTGATTGACATACCTTGTTGTTTGTTGTGGAACATCCAAATTGACAACTTCATTAAGGTGCATGTACAGCAAAGATCTGTAAGACTCTCCAAGAATTGTTGCAACATTGTACAACTGAAAAGAAAGAGGCAATAAAAGATCAAATATATTTTCGGGGTATACTTTTAAAAGATTAAAAACAAATATTTTGGAAAAAAATCATACAATCTCTGAGGCCTGGTGGTTGTCTTCATCCACATTTATACTTTGCATAGAGTCAAGGATGAAATTCTTTCCCTGCTTTAAGTCGCAGATACAAGCCCACCAATGCTTCAACTTCTTGCAATGGAAAGGAATAAAAACCTGAGAAAGTAAATGTACATCAGAAACCAATCAACAATACTTGTGAACAACAGTAAATAAATAACAAAATGAATAGCATAACTGACCATGTCGATATGGCTACCATCAGCTGGAATGTATTGGGGCTTTATGTATTGACCCCAAATCTCCGGGTTAGTCTCTGCATCAACAGCCTGCATCTCACAAAAAGGCAATTTGTACAATTTTTTCGAAACAAATTTAAGAATGCAAAATACTTGAATATCAACGTCTAAAGGATTTGACGCTCACATATACTGTTGTTGGCAAGTAAAGCACATTTGATCTACCCACTGTGCGCTTAATCCCAACAATATCAATGATCTACAAAATAAAATTGTGTTAGGAAAAAGAGACATCGAGTGAATCATCCAGTTTCACGAAATCAACTTAGTTTCACAAACTAAGATCTAGGATTCACAAAATAAGGTCTGAGATTCACCAAATAAGGAAACATGCATAATATTTACCTGATCCATAATAAGCCCACGCGATGTAAGGCTCTGCAACGCATCTCTAGTGACCTCCATCCACGGAGTGGACACCAGAACCTCACTTAATTATTGAACAAATGCAATTAGTACATATATCTCTCAAAAAATTTTTTAAAAAAAAATCAAAGAAAAAGTATGACATTACTGTGCAATTGCCTTTGTTCTTCTCCCAACACAAGTCACCAATTCCTTGTCAGTGAAAGGTAGTCCCAAAGAGGAACTCAATTCTAGTGCATCTTTTTCGACTATTTCTTTGGATAGGTTCCCAGAACATGTAGCAATTTGATGGCACACCCTCAATGCAAAGCGCCTGAGCTGAGCTTCCTATTAATGCAAAAAAAAAAACCAAAGGTTTCAAAAAAACTGTGGAATATTAAAGTTGGTGCAAATGTATAAAAATTAAATTAGATGTTGAAAAGAAAACTTACAGTATTTACGGTTATTAGAGAATTAGTTTTGTTCCCTTTGTAATTCTCCAATATGTTCAGCAAATAGAGGCCATTATCAATTTGATTGCATTTCAGAATTGATTTTGGGACAAACACTTCAGGCATTGCCATCGAGGTAAGGCCTGTCACTGATGGCAACTTTGATTGAAGAAGGTTGATGAGCCTGTCTTGCTGTATGAACAAAAGAGTAATTAGTGAGAGAAATTACAAAGGTCATAGACTCAGAACGCAGTCCCAAAGTGGATACAAGAGACGTACCGTGGGTTTATAAAAAGGAGTGTAATCAACAGATATGTCTTTCATGGGATGGATGATTTGGCATTTGCAAGATTCTGGTCTTAGATCGAAACAAAACAAGAATGGTGGGCATGAGGGAGCGATGATTGGAGTCAAAATCTGAACGACAGAAGAAAAAATGCACTGAATTAAAAAGATAAGTCCACCTTCTCATCTATATTTTAAAAATAAACGTAAGAACAGATAATAAAACCAAATAAAAGACTTACTAATTGCGTTGCAGCAACATCAACATTGTCCAGACACTGGAACAAAAATAGCATCATGTGTGAGTAATGGTTATAACTGAACTCCATGTAAAATGGGGTTATTGAGAAGGGGTAGTAAGACAAACACTAACACTGTCAGTGGAATGTGGCACAAATAATCGACAAGCAGAATCCCGTGATCTCAAGCTCTCACCACTGTTTAGGATTTCACACCACACATTTATCACATAGGGAGATACTTGATCACCTTCAACCAAACTCTTCAATTGCCTCCTTGTCAATGTCTGGGTTTCACTTTTGAAAAGAATCTCCCTGGAAGCATAGGTCACACACACATTTTAAGTAAGTTTCACAAAATCACCATCCAGTTTCACAAAACAAGCTCCAGGATTCACAAATTAAGCAGTAAGTTCAGGTTTCACCAAAAACACCTAACAGTTTCACTAAATCAGGTCCAAGATTCACATAACAACATCTAAGATTCATATAACAAGGTCTGACATTCACAAAATAACGTCTGAGATGTACCAAATAAGGAAAAAAATCAGGAAAATGTAATTTTTAACCACTTATGATAAGATAAATACCTTTCATCAAGTGATTCCACAAGGATGAAATCCAATACATTCTTCTCCGCTTGAGTAAAATCCTTGAGAATATTAGTGTTTCTTTGGAGATACGGAGATCGATAGACTTCTGCTGGAACTGTAGGCCTCTTGTTACGAGCTGTCTTCACACGAACACCTCGACGAGTGTAAACAGCTGGAGTTTGTGTTATATCAACTAGATCTACTTCCACTGTGGGCTCAGAATGGTCAGGTTCAGGTTCGGCTTGATCAGATTCAGGTTGATCAGCTCCACCATAAGACGTGGAAGGTTCAGGTTGAGGTTCAGTTTCAGGTTGACGTTGAGGTTCGGTTTCAGGTTGAGGTTGAGGTTGAGATAAAAATTCTTCGGGTTGAGATAAAAGATGGTCATCAAGTGGTAGGAGCCTAAAGGATGGGCATTCTGGTTTTGGTGGTGAATGATGTGGCTGTATTGGTTGGAAGGCTTCATCCATAATCTCCAGTGCCGCCAACAAATCAGCCTCAGACCACCCAGTAATTCTCTCCGTATTCACAACATCACAAGACAAAATATTCTCCTCGTTCTGCTCATGCTCCTCATTATCCACAATCTCCTTCTCCTCCACAGTCTTCCCATTATCCTCATCCTTCCTATTATCCTCATTCCCACACTTTTCTTGTTGGGATAACCTAAAACCTTCTGCCATACCATCCGCAGCTGCAACTAGTTTATCAACTGTTGGTGAGGAATGTAGCTTGCTGGGAGCTTGGCTAGCAAGACTTTTGTACTGCAAAAAGGCTTGAGCCAAGACCTTTGCGGATTCCGCAAATTTATCAACAAACTCACTAGCACTGCCTGAATTGCTAGATACAGCAGGAGCAGCAGTTTCAGCATGTTCAGATTGTTGTTGCTCAGGTTGTTGTTGTTCAGATTGCTTCACAGATTGATGTTCAGAAGAAGGAGCACCAAGACTTTTGGAAGTCTGCCGAAAGTCAATTTTAAGAAGCGAAGAAGGTGCATGTGGCATATGCTGACTCATTACAAGTGGAGGCTCAACAGAACCCCTGCCAAAAGTTCTCGTCTTAGAATTTTTGTCGTTCAGTTCATCATTAATTCTCTTCAATATAGCTTCTGTTGTCCAGGTGGAGAGTGTCGGAAACTGGCGACTAACAAGGCGTGATTTGAAGACACACCGGTCTAGATAAACAAAAACCAAGGCCATAATTGGGCCACCAAACCAGTTTTCTTTCAACTGTTTGGTCTCAAACTCTTCCTTTTGCCAAGACTGAACTTGGTCAGCCAACTTCCTTTTGATGAAGTTGCACCAGTTGAAATCAGAGATCGAGTCGGTGTTTGCAAGACTTTTAAGAAGTTTCAAACTGGCCTGATTCCCTACAACACCCCCTAAAAGAGCAGAGAAAATGTAAATGATGAAATTGCGCTTGAAATCATCTCCGCCTTCTTTTTTGTGTAGGGAGCTTGGCCAGAATGTCTTTGACATCAATGGAATCATTGCCGAATTGGCTTTTGAACTTCTCCAAAACAGACAGATAAACAGGGCACTTATCTCCATTAGACGCTTCAATGACAACATTTGGACCCATTGGTAATCCCAGGGAAAGATATATATCTTCCTCTAAAATCGGAAGCTTCCCGTCCAACAAGCATCCTTTAATCGGGTCATAATTCGAAACAAGCCAATATGCCAAGCTTCCCGGAACTTTCTTTATTTGAAGAAGCAATAGAGAACCAAATCCCATTTCTTGGATAGCTTGAATTTGTTTCTCTGATAGCGGACTATCCTCATTGTGAAGAAAGTGGTAAAGTCCAGCTGGAGACATCCGGGTCCTCAACACCGGCAATCGCTCTTTATAGTTTCTTTTCTTTTTAGTTGGTTCACATACTTCACTAGTAGAGCTAGCTGGTGTTGATCTCTTCATATTAGGTCTGATATTCACAAAATAAGTTCTGAGATTCACAAAATAAGGTCTCAGATTCACAAAACAAGTCTCAGTCAGATTCACATATTAAGGTCTGATATTCACAAATTAAGATCTGATATTCACAAAACAAAGTCTGAGATTCACATGATAAGGTCTCAGATTCACAAAACAAAGTCTCAGATTCACATATTAAGGTCTGAGATTCACAAATTAAGATCTGATATTCACAAAACAAAGTCTTAGATTCACATGATAAGGTCTCAGATTCACAAAACAAAGGCTAAGATTCACATATTAAGGTCTGAGATTCACAAATTAAGATCTGATATTCACAAAACAAAGTCTGAGATTCACATGATAAGGTCTCAGATTCACATATTAAGGTCTCAGATTCACAAATTATGTGGCATCATGAGAACTAGATAATAATACAAATGTTGTACAAGATCCAAAATAAGGAAAAGAGACTTTCATTACTAGATAATTATACAAATGTTGTACAAGATCCAAAATGTAAAAAGACAACTAGATAATTATACAAAAGTTTGCCTTGATACAAAAGACGCTGCCTATAGATTACATTTAATTACAAAAATGATAAAGTTGAGCAGCTGTCCTATAGATCGAGCAAGAGAGGTAAATCCATATAAGATAAGGTTGCCCGAGTTAATAACTCGGTTGAAACAGCAACTGCTATGTCACGGTCCGGAGATGGCAGAGATAAATAATGAAGCAACTCATTGACGTGTGCGAGTGCAGTATCATCGAGAGCGGTAAGGTGTTCTCTTTGGAAATGATTTTGCTCTTGCTGACTATGCAAGAGAACTTGAGCTCCCATATTTTCAGTCATAAAGCACTTGCATCTTTTATAAATTATTCTACGACCCCTACGAATAATTCTCACACCATTGACATCATTGATATGGAGAGAAATTCCATGTGCAAGTTGAATGAGCGGTGCACTAGGGTGTATGAGAAAAAGCTGACACCAATTCCTACAGACCAACGCCATGTTTGCCTTATCATGGTAAAGAGTAACTCGATTGAAAATGTTATTCATTAGATCTTGATTGTTGAACACATCAACTTGGGGTTGATAACGGTAGTTAGTGAGCTGAACATTCACTAAGGGATCAAATGAGAAAGTCATAGCCTCTTTTTTTTCTCTTACATAATTCTGGCCAAAAAGTGCTCGATCTTCTTCGAAGATATTGACTACCCACCCCTTGCACCAATTTTCCATATTTGCCTATGTATAAGTACTAGAAACCAGAAAGTAACCTACAAGCATCACAAATTGAACACTACAATGAAGAAAATTAAAAATAGAAACTCGTAAGGAAAAGAAATTGAACACTACATACTGAACACAACAATGAACACTGCATGAAAAAAAGAAGCTGTAAGATTCACAAAAGAAGCTGTAAGATTCACAAAAGAAGCTGTAAAATTCACACATAGGTGTCAATGTATATGTAATACATAAGAATTAACAAAACAAGACAGAAAACAAAACAAAGTCTAATATTCACATAATTAGGTCTCAGATTCACATAATAATGTCTGAGATTCACAAAACAAAGCCTCAGATTCACATAATAAGGTCTGACATTCACAAAACAAAGTCTCAGATTCACAAAACAAGCAAAACAAGACAGAAAACAAAACAAAGTCTGAGATTCACATAATAAGGTCTGAGATTCACAAAACAAAGTCTAATATTCACATAATTAGGTCTCAGATTCACATAATAATGTCTGAGATTCACAAAACAAAGCCGATGAAAGAACGAAAACAGGAAAACAGGAAAGAACGAAAGGACCTAAATCAACTGTGCTTGATTGCTAAGAAAGACGATGAAAACCTGCATGAAAACAAAGTAATTAGTCTTGAAAGTAATGTGATAATCATAAAAAATTATAATAAATGACGAGTGTGCTTGATTATAATCATAAACAATTATAATAAATGATGAGAAATGAAGACGATGAAAATTATTGAAGAAGACGAGAAATAAATGACGATGAAGACGAGAAATAAATTATTGAATAGCAGTAAATAAATGACGATAAAGACGAGTGTGATAATGAATAGCAGTAAATAAATGACGATGAAGAAGACGATTATCATAAACTAACTAGATCAATCGCAAAACACGAAATGAAGACGATGAAGACGAAAGACGATGAAGACGAAAGACGATGAAGACGAAAGACGATGAAAAATGAAGAGAAAGTACCTAATTTGAGGACAATAATGGCGGCCGGAAGATCAGTAGTTGAAGACGATGAAGACGATGAAAAATGAAGAGAAACCGTTTAGAGAGAGAAAGAAAGAAGAGAGAGAGTGGAAAAATGAAAAATGACGTAATAATTGGAAGGATTGATTTTTATGGGGTATATATAGTGACACGTGGCATCATCTGGTGAGCCTACAATTTTTAGATCCAACGGTTTAGAATGTGTCCAGCCGCCTCATACTAAGAAGGGTGCCCGAAAAAAAGAAAGAGGAATCACATGTTCCTTCTATATATTTTATATATAGGTGCGGTAATATATATATATATATATATAGAATTGGGTTCTTGTGAGTCTAATATCTTATGGTGAGTTGGTACTCATAAATATGGACCATTGGATTATTGTAAGATCTACGGACCAAATCTAATACTCTGCATCCCCATAAGTTAAACCTCCAACCACGCGCATTCATTTTCTCTCTCCTTTGATAACTCACCCACTATCACCTTTCAATTTACCATAAAAGAACCAGCAACTCAAGAAGGTCTACATCAATTTGTTACCATTCGAGTCCTGTTGCTTGCAACAACAACCATGACGACAAAAAACCGGGTGTAACAATCCCGATTCGAACTCCCTCGAACCACCGGAAGTAAGCGTGCCTATTTCTCAGCTCGACGCCTTAAATCAATTCATGACTCCCATGCCACCAGCTCACCGTCGACAACCGTCAATCACCTCATCGCGGTGCCGAGTTCAATATTCCGAAATTCTGCCGGTTTGTGATGGAGCGATAACTGATAAGGAGCCATGGAGGGAGCTAAGAAAGGAGGAACGTGTATTTATCCGTAAATGAAGACATCAATATTTTGGTTTGAATATTTGTTCAATTGTGTTTACGGACTTTCGTTTACTTTGCTTTGAATTTTTGAGGATTTTCCAGTTTCATTGACTCCTCTCTATGATTTATACACACAAAGGAAATGCAACATCTACTGGTGATTTGGAGCAAGTCGTCATTGACTAATCTCCATATTGACAAACATTTGGTCTGCTTGGGTGGCAGATTGACAATTGACATATTAAATTAAATTAGACTGACAATTGACAATTGACAATTGACAATTGACATATTCAAGGAGTTTCACATAAATAGTAACGAGTAATTAAGGTTAACAATAATGGATTAATAAAAGTGAACAAAGTAACACAAGAATAACACATGGATAACTCTGGTGTTACCGTGTTGGTACTGCAGTGTTATTCTTGTGTTACCGTGTTGTTACTCTTATGTTACTCTGGTATCATATTTTTACTTTGATGTTCTTCTTGTGATACAGTGTTGTTACTCCGGTGTTATTCTTGTGTTACCGTGTTGTTACTCTGGTATTAATCTGGTGTTATTCTTATGTTACCGTGTTGTTACTCATATGTCAGTGTTATTCTTGTGTTACAGTGTGTGTTACTCCGATGTTATTCTTGTGTTACCGTGTTGTTACTCTGCTATTACTCTGGTGTTATTCTTGTGTTACCGTGTTGTTACTCATATGTCAGTGTTATTCTTGTGTTACAGTGTGTGTTACTCCGGTGTTATTCTTGTGTTACTGTGTTGTTACTCTGGTGGTATTCTTGTGTTACCATGTTGTTACTCTACTATTACTCTGGTGTTATTTTTGTGTTACCGTGTTGTTACTCATATGTCAGTGTTATTCTTGTGTTACAGTGTGTGTTACTCCGGTGTTATTCTTGTGTTACTGTGTTGTTACTCTGGTGGTATTCTTGTGTTACCGTGTTGTTACTCTGCTATTACTCTGGTGTTATTTTTGTGTTACCGTGTTGTTACTCATATGTCAGTGTTATTCTTGTGTTACAGTGTGTGTTACTCCGGTGTTATTCTTGTGTTACTGTGTTGTTACTCTGGTGGTATTCTTGTGTTACCGTGTTGTTACTCATGTGTCTGTGTTATTCTTGTGTTATTTTGTCCTTAAGCCAGTGTTATTCTTGTGTTACCGTGTTGTTACTCTGGTGTTATGCTTGTGTTATTTTGTCGTTACTCCGGTGTTATTCTTCTGTTAGCATGTTGTTACTCTAGTTTTATCGTTGATAGATCATATGTTTACTTTGGTGTTATTCTTAGTGTTATCGTGGTGTTATTTCAATGCTATTTACTAAAGTTGTATGATGACATTGTGTGATTTGCATCCGAAACAATTAAACGTGATTCTTCCTCTCCTATAACAAAGGTCCAACCAATCCTTGAAGAATGATCAATAACTCAAAAAGCATAAAAAATGTTGATCAAATTAATACATTCAACAAATGACAACGACAACATTAACTGATTATACTACGCACTCCATGAAGTGTTTGTGGCGTAAGCTAACCCTGAGCCGTCACACCAGCTACCATGTATATTATTTTGAAATTGCTGTTGATACGTAATTTCCCTAGGAAGCATACCGCTGTGAGCCACGGTCGCCTGCATTCCTGCAAGATGATTTAACAACATGACTACATGAGCATTACATTTAAAAAACACAATCAACAAAAAAAACACACTTATGCTAGATATAGCACCATGAGTCAGTCTATTAATCAATGGAATTTGCCCAAATCCTCTAACCACCGACAAAAAATATCGATTAATTGAGCAAAAATCACATATTCTCGTAAACGATAAAACAAGCACTAAAATAATCAAATTATCTGAAAACGGAACAAAATACCAAAACAATTCAATTTATAGAAAAAGCATGGATATAGATCAGTGTAATATGAATAAATAGAACATCAATCAAATGGAAAATTAAGGAAAATGTGAAATTTGATAAAGAGAGTGGGAAAGACCTTGTCAAAATTCTGAGGAGCGACCAACTAAATCACCATGGCAGATTGGCAGCATCCCAGACCGAGCTCGGATATGTATACGAATTAGAATAAGTATTGGAATTATTCTTGTGTTAATTTAGAGATTTAGATGAACGATTGTTTGATCCAATGCCTAAGTTGGATCAAGTTTGTTATATTGTAATTGATACCGATTGAACTCGATAATTATTAAGTGAGAATGTTGTTAACAAATTGAAATGTAGCTGTAGAGTTTGATAATCATAATTTGTGGAGAGAGAGAGTGAGGTTGAAGAGTGAGCGTTTAATGGACTTCTTGGGTTCACGCGCATTGTCCGTGTATTTTAGGAATTGTATTTTATACAAGTTTGATCTCAGTCGTTGGTTTCCTTTTATCCAATGGCTGAGATTTGTGAGTACAAACTCACCGTAAGAACCAAACTCACGGGATCCCGCTGATAGTGTAGTGATCTGTTCTTATGGTGGTGGAATTCTAGTATTATTCTTATGTTTTTTTAGTCTTTTTTTGTTAGCGTGTGTTTTTCTGTGTTACTCTTATGTTATTTTTTTTAAAAAAAAATTTGTTACTGCGTGTTACCCTTGCGTAATTTTTTTTTACTTTTTTTAAACCGCATGTTATTCTAGTGTTAATTTTACGTTTTTTTAATAAAAAAATTTGGTTGCCGCGTGTTATTCTAGTGTTACTCTTATGTTATTTTTTTTACTCTTTTTTTAATAAAAAATTATGTATCTGGACATGAGGTACGACCGTACGAGTCAAATACACAAATGACTACTTAAGGCGTCAAG